>VUQH01038747.1:9399-91470 GCA_015106775.1 Etroplus canarensis | reverse complement strand
GTTTTATATTTTTTAATTAGTTTTTATTTTTATTTAGTTTTGAGTTTTTGTTTTGAATTCAGTTTGGTTTTAGTTCCAGAGTGGGTTTGCTCATTTCAGTTTAGTTTTTATTTTTTGAAAATGTTTTGTTTTAGTTTAGTTTTTATTAGTTTCAGTGTTAGTTTTATTCATTGTTATAATATGGATGGTATTAGCCAGGGGAAGATTTAAGATGTTTAGATTAGAAATACAATACAGACACAACACTTTGTGAAGGCAGATGAGTTACAATAATATAGCTATCTTGCGTCTCAATGAACAGATGCAACAAAGCCTCATCAGACAGGCTGACTGACCAAATTTAACCCAACTGACAAAGACAAGAACTCAGGACATTTCTTGTATATTTTTATTTTATTTTAGTTAGTCTCCTGAGCCCACAATTTCATTTTAGTTGCTTTTGATTTTTCTCAAAAGTCTAGTTTTTATTTTTATTTCAGTTAAGTAAAATCATTTTTCTCATGTAGTTTTAGTTTTTTGTTTAGTTTTAGTTAACTATAATAACCTTGTGGTCCAGAACAAATTAGAGTTTGGATTTGATACACTTTCTCATCTTTCTTGTTTTGTCTTTGTGTCAGGTGTTGAAGAAGATTGCCAAGTACATTCAGGAGCAGAATGAGAAGATCTATGCTCCCAGGGGTCTCCTTATCACAGATCCCATAGAAAGAGGAATGCGTGTTGTATCCTTACTTTGGATTTTGGGTGCATGTGCCAGGATCATCAGCATTTATATATTTTATTACTGCATAGCCATAAAAAACAGATAATTTTTACTCCCTAACAACTTTCCACAGATAGAGATTTCCATCTTTGAAGATCGGGGCTCCAGTGGCTCCAGCTCAGGGAGCAGCTCTGTGTCCGGCAGCACTGCTCGATGACTGGCTACTTCCTAAAACTGCATGGATGTGAGTGGTCACTCACATCCATGGAAGGACAACTTAGGGCAAAATACCATACATTCATGTTCCAGCACTGAACACCTCTTAGCTATGCTCACACAAAGAATTAACTAGCTTTTTTCCATCACATGCCTAAGTTATTCACCATAGACACTTAAAACATGCACTTTAGTGGTTTATTACAAAGAAAGGTGCAGGTGCTGATGTACTTTTGTTAGAATGCAATGTCTCAGTGAAAAGATAAAAAACATGCAGCTAGTAATGCTTTGTGTGATTGCACCATTTCGCTCCTTCCTGTCCGCTTTCAAGATGAAATGAAGGAAGTGCGGAGTCGAACCTCATACCTCATCTGCCATCACTGCACCACACAGACCAGATCAGCCTCAGCTGCGCCCTGAAAACGCTGGACCAAGCACGAGACTGGACAGAACTCATTACTATCATCTCAGCATATCAGACACTGGCTTTTTAATATCGTGTCACTCCAACTGCGTTTCAACTTTTTAGCAAATGTCACGTATTTGTGTAAGGAAGTACAGAATTTTACCTGCCCAGAGCCCAGATAAAAAGAACATGGCACCTCTTCCAAATCTGCTGTAAATCATACTGTCTGGCAGCAGATGAATGTCATTTAACCCATCCATGTATATAATGTAGCAGGTCTTCCATATTTTACATGAAGTCTGTATTTTCTTTTTTAGAGCCACAGACCGAAATCTAAGTACTAACCTCTTGGTTTCACTGAGCGAGATAAACTCTTCCGAGATTTTGTTTATGCAAAGACTTGCTGTGCATTAAGTGCAACAGTAAGTAGAGAATGGATGGGTCAAAAATGTCTTCCTAAGTCTTACCTGTAAGTGTTTTTAAAATACACTAACCCTTCCTTGCTTTATAAACAGACTTCCAAAGAATAATAACTGCCAAAAAACAGGCTCAGAAATGTGAATGTTTCTTTTACTTTGGTAACATTTTGTGCAAGAACAAGTTTTCATACTGCTTGTTGTTTGATACACACGGTATATATAACTAGTGTCAAATAAACAGTCTCATCACAGCTTTGCTGAGCTTCTTTTTATGTTATTGTAAATTCCAGGATTTTTTTATGGAGTGGCACAAGAGGATGGAGGACCTTAGTCTGAATTTTTAGCATCAACGTATACTTAACATACCTAAAGTAAAAGTAATCATTATGCAGAATCATATCCATGATATTATTGCCTTATATCAGTTACTATATTTTCTATTTTCAAAAAAATAAGTAACTAAAGCATTAAAATAAATGGTGTGGAGTACAAACAACAATACTTCCTTTCAAGATAGAGGGGAGTAGAACTAGAACTGTACAATACAACTGTATTAGAGTAGAAATACTGGGGTACATTCCAACCAGCGTTCCCTCTAAGCTGCGTGCGCACTGCTCCGGTGTCCTCCGCGCACAGCAAATTATGTAGCGCGCATGCAAGCACGCAGCTTAGAGGGAACGTTGACAGTAGTCATATGCTCTCATCCATTGTTGTGAGCATTGTATTGATGGCTGGTGCCACCCCATGTCCCCCCTATGGACAGGCCCCTGCACCACTCTTACATAAACGCACTTAAGTTTGAACATGCCCCTCTTGGTCCTGTTTTCATCTATATTAATAAGTGCCATACTTAATGCATCCTGTGAGACTCTCCATACCTGTAACAAAATTATGTTTTCCCCTTCTCTGTGGTTGCTACATTTTCTTTCTGCGTTTGAGTGTAGCCATTTAGATCAAGTATAAACACCTCTGACTTAGAAGATGGTCCTGTTTAATTTAACCAGCCCCATTCTCAAAAATATAACAGCCTTGATTTCTTCAAATGTGAAGGTGGGACGTGTTGCCCGTTACGGACACAGATGTTGCAGATACATAGAGTGGGAGTGGCTGAACACATGACAGCCAATGGTAAAAGCAGCATTGGTTCATATTTTTGCATTAATAATCCCAGCACACAGGCTGAAGAGGATTGCTCACAGTGATGCCTGCAGAATGATATACTGGCTGTGTCATTCCTGTGAGCTCTACAGATGTCAGTGTGATTTGTTTTTGAGACTTAAATTTTGAATCTGCAACTGAAGAGTTTCACTGTCACAGCTCTCATTGGTTCATCAAAAATTCTCTAAAAAATACAGTAAATTTAACAGAAACAACTCCAAATAATGTTGTTCTGTCCCTGCTTAATGAATCATCTTGGTCATGTAAACAGAAAAGTTGCTTGAAAGGTACAGCTTGTCTGATATGTCAAAATCTTTGTTTTAATTAAACATTTGATTTAATTAATTCAGATTTTTGGTTTAAAAGTTCAGCTTGACAGGTAAGTGACCCACAAATGAGTGTATTAGACAATATTCATAAATTCTTACATACTGAATATGGTCACCATTTTCTATCATTTCTTATTATTGCTTACTAGAACACTGAGACAAGGATTTTTTAATGCAGATCCTTTCCTGAAGACATTATATCTTCATCACCGGCAAAGTGAAGGTGTAAATAAAGACATTCACTGTCAGTAAATTCCATTTAGAGCCCTATTATTGTGTATGTTGACTCTTACACATTTTTGTGGCTTAATGGGAACTAACTACATTCAAAGCAACCTGCTATGACAAGTCAAAGCTTTACTGTGCATAAAAATTTAGGCTCATTACCTCTTACTGTAAAGTTGTGAGAAACTTAGGTGAGGCAAAAGTTCTCATGCATGAGTGCACTGATTGGTTGTGACACTGCAGCTAAAGACATTTTTCAGTCTTTCTACATGCAACCAGGACATCGAAACGAACAGGAAAAAAACACACTGGATACAAAGCATCCGGACTGAACAAATGAACACACCATCACTACATGCCACAGTGCATCCTTTTAGCAGGCGTTAAGTCCAGGTGAGCAGTGCAGAGAGCAATATGACACACTGTAGCAAAACTGTCTTAAACCAGGAGGCTTCAAACGTGGAGACCACAGACTGAATGCCATCATAAAATGGAGCCAATGTTGCATGGACGGACAAAAATGGTGAAAGACGACAAAGACAGGAAGGCATCAGATTAAGACAAAACAAAATGAATGACTTCAACATGAAGAATACAGTAATCCATGTGTAATGAAGACAAGGACAGGCTGAAGTGTACCCAGGGAAAATGGGGAATGCTGTATCTCTTCTTTGAGTGAGTTTGTGTCAGCCACAGAGCTCATGCCTTATTCTTACTTGTTCTGTTTCAGCATATCTACTCAGGCAGGAAGCACTTCTTGGTATGAGCAAATTTAATACTTAAATTGTTGAAGAATTAATGCAAGTGTATCAGGATGCTTAAAAAATGACATTTGTGTATCTATAAAATAATAATTTGATTCATCCAGCATATTGATATAAGCAGTTTATTTCAATAAGCTTATTTAAAGCAGAAAAAAGAAAAATCTAAACAAATAATAAATCTACTCATAGAGTGAAGAAAAACAACAAGGCCCCTCTTTTCAAGCACAAACAAAACAAAACCATTTTAAGACAGTTTTTTTTCTGTAACATTAATGTAAACCTCAGCAATCCTTTATTGCATTTTGTGTGATTATCTTCAAAGACCTGTAAAAAATAAACATTAAATATAAAATAAAATAACTTAAACTCTGATTTTAATGATTTTATAAATCTTTTGGGCTGTTCAGATTAAAAACTAACTGCTCACCTGCACAGCGACCATTCCTGACAGCAAAGGCGTTTCCACACTAAAAAAAAAGAGAAAAAAGAAGTTGCTATGCAAACCAAGTGTGCTGATTTTTAAAAAATTTAAAATGACAAAATACTTAATTTTTTTAAAGGTGGAAATAAATACAGTCAGAGGCTTATATTTGGCTGTAAAATAGCTTCTAAATAAACTAACCAGAGACAGAGGAGTAAAGGCTCTGGTGTAGTGGTTCGATTCATTAGTCCGATGACTGGAAAAATACATGTTCACAATTCATGCTGTGAATCCGTGCTGTGTACCTGCGTGTCACTGGCAAGCATAGTTGTCTCCCCTTCTTTGGGATAGGTTACTTCCACCACCGAGTTCATTTCACTGGCCTGAAGAGCTCGAGTATAAGTACTGCCATCTGGCCAGGAGACCTCAAGTACCTTCACAACGTCATTTCCTGGGAGTCAGGGGCAGGAATACAAAACACTAAATTATATTTACAAGAATAGTTTACCATTTTAGGAAACACCATTATCTGCTTACTTGGGGGGATATTTCAGAAGCTACTTCCAGGACACAAGTACTTCAGCTTAACATTGAAAAAAATAGCTACTCTGGCTCTAATCATAATTGAAGAAAAAAAATACAGAAAGACTAACATTTGTAAAAGTTGACATTATACAGTAAAAGTTTTGTTTTGTTTGTTGAGCTCATACACAAACAAAAATGACAAATAACAGATTTTTTGTTCATCAATACAAATAGTTAGGTCCATAAGTTTTAAGACAATGACACACAGCATGTGGCGATGACTGTGGGTTTTAGACTTCAGAGAGTCATTGACTGCAAAGGATTTTTATCCAAGTATTAAAAAAAACCCTTATATTAAATATCATATTAGTTTGTCCCATTACTTTTCAGTCACTGAGAATGGGAGGCTAAAGATAAAAATGGCTGTAATTCCTAAACAGTTCTTTTGTCAAACCCCATGGATTAAAGCTGAAGGTCTACATTTCAACCACATTCTAAATATTTAATTTAAAATCCACTGTTATGGTGTACAAAGGTAAAATTACAAAAAAGATGTCACTGTCCCAAAATGTATGCACCCAACAGTAGTCTCACTACTCATTCACTCGTTCATTGTTCATTTTTTTTGGTCTTTGGGTTACGCTGTAAGGTTATCCACTGGCTCCGGTCTTTAAACTAAGCTCAGCAAAGCTAAGCTAATCTAACAGCCTACTGACTATAACAATGCACTTTACACACTGACATAAGAGTGGCATTAATCTTCTCATCTTACTTTTAGCAAGAAAGCAAATAAACTCATTTTCCAAAATGTTAAAATCATTCTTAGCCAGTAGTAATAAAAATCTACGTGTATATCTGATTTAAAGTAACAATGTACGCTATTGTTTAGTATAGATGTGTGAAAAAATGAATAAATTAAAAAGGCCATGGACACTGTACGCTAGTGTCTGATAGAGGGCATTTGGTCACAGAAAATGAAGCAGATAGGGGAACAGATTAATTGGCACACCAAGCAGCTCTTGTATAAAAATTTAATTTATCAAAAAATAAAATCCTTATGTGGCTGCTTTTTGGTGCGTCGGTCAATCTGCTCTCGTATTTACTTGTGATGTGTCCCCATCTTCTTTCTTTGTCTATGACATGTGAAATAAATCACCTAAGCCAAAGTGGGCCACTGGCTCCATCTCACACAGATATCCAGAGCCTCCATCAATGATGCGTGTGTGAGCGCCACTTTGATTGGTGAAAACTGTTACCTTGGCACCCCGGGCAAAAGAACCAAACTGAGTACGAGGAATGACCCGCAGCCACTTATTGGATGATCCCTGCCAACAAGAATGATAGTTGGCTTAAAGATAGTCTCCTTTTAAAATAAACAGCAAAGCAAAAAAACAAAAACAAAACATAAATACACACACACACACACACACACACCTGTGTGACTTTAAAGACTGAAATTGGCTGCTCGAGGCTCTCCCCATGTGCCAGCAGCAGGTCCAGCCGTCCGTCCCCATCCAAGTCAGTCACAGTGCCACCTGTCCAGAACACACAGAGTATTTCTACTATGCTGCCCCGCATTTCAGTGTCATAGTAGAGTTTACTGACAGTTTTATCTCTGTGAGTCTCATTCAAACAAAGACTTGGTTGAGGTACACATGAGTGAATGAATTTTAAGCAAGTTAGGCCATTTCTGACGGTCAGTGTGGCTAGGATGTTTGTACACTCTATGATTTCTTTACATATTGACTACTGACTAACAAGTGGCACAGCACTTAATTCAGGGCTCAAAAAAGCCATAAAAATTTTTGCTAAAAAGCTGCTCTCGTTTCATCACTATAACATTTTGGGGGGAAAAACCAATCTTTTGAACACTGAAAAAAAAAATCAGGAATACTTGTTTTATATACAAGTTATTACACGGATCTACCCCACATCTTAAAAAAATGAATTCTTTAAAAAAAGGACTGAATACAGGATAGACACTATGTTCACCACTACAGGGGGCTGCAAGGTGCCTTATATTTGAATTATATTTGTATAAACTGTGCTGTCAGTTAATATTGGCATATAGAAGCTTACCAGTGGCAATATAGGAGTGATCTACACTCACTGACCACTTCATTAGATACACTTTGCTAGTACCATGTTGTTCTGCCTTCATAAATGCCTTAATTCTTTGCCACAAAGAATTAAGTGCTGTAAACACTCCGTGCTTTCCTTTCAGCTCAAAGCAGTCTGACCATTCTCCTTGGACCTCTTTTGGGCAAAGAACTGCTACTCCCTGGATATTTTCTCTTTTTCGGACCAGTCTCTGAAAAACCTAAAGATGGCTGTGTGGAAAAGTCCCAATAGATCATTAGGGTCTGAAACACTCAGACCAGACCATCTGGCACAAACAGTCATGCCATGTTCAAAATCACCTATCTTCCTCATTCTGATCCTAGATTTGAACTTCAGCTGGTCATCTAGAACATGTCTTCATGTGGTTTGTTTTACATCTGTACATCTTAGCACATTACAATGTACTATAAAAATAAAAGTGATGACAATATGTTCTGAGATTATAAAGTACAGACCTGTTCCTCTCCCTTGTGGCTCTTCAGCATCTCCCACATTAAGCTGCTGGATCAAAGGGTCTGCATTAGCTCTCCTTGACACCCTGCCAACAAATACAATCTTTTAAACAAAATAACCAAACTCTAACTGTCAGACATTCCTTATATGACAAACAAAATTTTTGGAAGTTAAACTAATAAATGAAATCTGACCTGAACAGTCTGTTGGGAGCTTTTCCTCTGTAGGCAATATTGTTAAAGAACACCTCCAACTCCTTGTCATTATCAAAGTCAGCAGCGATGACAGTGCGAATAGGTGATAGTTCAGCAAATTTGGCAGTTGCAATATTCTGCACAGGACAATGTGTAAGTGTCAAGTTGTGCTTTGTTAAAAACTTTTGATATTAACAACTCTTATCGGCTATGGCTCTTTTTTTAATGTTGCTACTGTCCTGTTCTACTTTTTTACCTGAAATGTGGAGTCGCTGCGCTGCAGGAACAGTCTGTGCTGGCCGTTCCAGTTGCCGTAAACAATGTCTGTTTTGCCATCGCCGTTGAAGTCAGCCAGTGCGACTCCTCTGCCATGCTGGTATCGGTCCTCCACACCTTTTTTCCACGGGCACACCATATGAAGCTTAAATGCTTACAGTACTGGAAAACACTTTGTGTTTGTACAGTTAAATTCAATTTGTAATAAAATAAAATAAAACATGTATTATAAATACAGAGCTACATCAAGCAGCTGGCTAGCTTAGTTTAGCTCAAAGACTGAATGTAAGAGTTAACATGGTTCTTTAAAAACTAAGAAGCTGACCTACAAATCCCGTTTTCAGAAAGGTTGTAATATTTTGAAAGAAAACCCCAAATTGCTCCCGATGCGTCCATCGGAGTGTGCATGATAGTTAAATGTGCTTAAAAAAGGCATAGAATAAAGTGCTGTATGAATGTTTGTGTGAATGGGTAAATGAGGCTTGTAGTAAAAAGCCCTTTGAGTGTTCAGCTAGAGTAGAAAAGAGCTATATAAGCACCGGCCCATTTACCATTTAAAATAAGACTGAAAAGTGCAAAGAATATTCAAGTTACACCGCTTCAGAAGACTCCACATTAAACAAGCTAACTGGAAGCAGGTGAGGGATCATGATTGGCATAAAAGTAGCATCCATCAAAGGCTCGGCTGTTGCGACAACCCCATTTTGTGCCATTATTTATGAGAGAATTGTTTGTGAGTTCAAATGGAATATTTTTCATCAAAAGACAACATACTGTAAGAAAATTTAACTCTTTTAACTTTTACAGTGAATAATGAAAAGATTCAGAGAACTCAGAGACATCTCAGTGCGTAAAGGCTGAGGTTGAGAACCACTGATGAAGGTGAGCTGTTTTTGTGCCCTCAGGCGACCCAGCCTTAGAAACAATCATACTACTGTGACAAATACAGCCACCTGGGCTTGGGAGTGCTTTGAAAAACCATTGCCACTTAACAAAGTCCACTGCTGCATCCAGAAATACAAAGGAGGAAGCCGTACAACAACTCTATGCAGAAATACCTTTGAGTTCTCTGGTTGTGAGCTCATCTGAGAGGGACCGAAAGACTTTAGAACCATGTGCTGTGGTCAGATTATACCACATTCCCACTCATTTTTGGAAAAAAATAGCATGCCAAAGATTAAAAAGGTCATCCAGATTGGTGTCAGTTAAAAGTACAAAGCTAGCATCTGTAATATATAGGGGTGTATCAGTTCCCACGGCATGGTGAGTTGCTTGTATGTGAAGGTACCATTGACTTTGAGGTGCATATTACGATTTTAGAAAGATATATGCTGCCATCAAGGCAAGGTCTCTTCCCCGGACATCAATTATTATTTATTATTTCAGCAGGACAATGCCAGACCACATTCTGCATGGGCTAAAACAGCATAGCTTTGTAGACACAGAGTGTCTGTGCTTCACAGGCCTGCTGCCAATCCAGATCTACCTCCTATTGAAAATGTATGGTGTATCATGAAGAAGAGTGTCAGATGATGGACCACAGACTGTTGAGCAACTCAAGTGTTATATTGAGCATGAATGGATAAGATTTCCATTTGCAAAACTACAACAATTAGTGTCCATAGCTTCAAAATGATTTAAAAGTGTTGTTAAAAGGAAAGGTGGTGTAACAGAATGGTAAACATGATGCCAGTAAACTATAAATTTGTGTACATTTACAAAGTATAATGAAGTTAGTCAGTAAAACTATTAAAACTCTCTTCTTTGTACTTAAATAAAAGTTCATGTCTATCGCAAGTTTTTTTTTATTCTGGAAAATATACCAACTTTTTTGGAACTGGGGTTTGTACAGTCCACCAGTTTGTGTGTTATCTTATGTTTAATTAATACTCACATGATGTTATAATAACTTAAGCAAACAGGCTGATCAAACAGTCACACGTAAAAGTGGTATCAACCTCATATTATACGTCTTAGCTGGAAAGCAAATATTCAAACATCAGGGTAAGAAGCAGATACTTCAAGTACATACTGAGCTAAAATTTGAGTTACTACATTACTTCCACTCCCATCATACGTGCTTCTTTGGTCTCATCCTGTTTTATTCTCACCTGCCTGTCTTGCCATGTCAACAAAAGTCCCATCTCCATTGTTCTTGAATAGGAAGTTGGGTCCATTCTCATTGTCACAGAACACATCAGACCTCGACTCACTCAGGATTGGTCCAACAACCACACCACGACCACCTGGGCAACAAGACAACTGTGAAGCTTTCAGCAGTTTCAAACAACTTAAAAACATCCTATTCTTCAGTTCTCTAGCGTGACTGACCTGTGAACCTGTTGACCCTGGCCTCGGCAGCTACGTCAGACAGAGCGATGATGCCCTTGCTGACATCACTGGCAGCATCGTCCATTTCTAAGAGAGCATGAGGGCCGATAGTTCCGCTGGCATAGTTGGCCACGTAGACAGAGTAACGGCCTGTTCCCTGCAGAGCAACATCAATTTTTATTTTTATATATTTTTTAGAAAGCATAGTGTAATTAACTGTGACAAGATAGAAGGAACAAATGGGTTTACTAACCTTTCTGTCGACACATGCAACTGAACGTCCTGCCATCCGACTAGCAACGCCACGACGCACATTGAGCTCGTCACTGAGCAGGTCTTCAAAGCGACCATTACGAAACTTGAAGAGCTTGTCTGTATATGTTGCTCGTCCTGCACAAAGAAAGAAAAATCATTCAGCAAGCTTAAAAGACTTTCTTCAAGTTTTTCATTTTTGAGCATTACTGATGTGAAGTAGTATTTACCAGAGTATGCATTGTTTGTATTGAGGAAATAGATCTCCTCTCGTCCGTCTCCATCAACGTCACAGGCAGTAACTCCTATAGCATTTCCTGCCCGGTCCCTCAGAGAATAGTACGGAGAATTACTGTCATCAATAGCAATGTTTACCAGCCTGTTTTGAGTCCTATCGTACTTCAGCACCAGGTTGGGCCCATTGTATCTGAAAGAGAACATCAGTTTTAAGATTTAAGATACATTTAAGATAAGAAATAAGATATTCCTTAAATGTTCCCACAGGGGGTAAATTTCAAGTGTTACAGCAGCAAGACAAAGTGACAGTGGCACAAAAGTATAAAAAAGAAATCACATCAAAAAATAATAGACAGTAATTATAATAACAATAACAATATAGTAATAATAGATAAAATAATACAATTATGTACAATAACAGAAAATTAAATAGATTAATATTAGTTAGTAAGAAAAACAGACTGCATGAGTACATCCAAATATTTACATCATTTATATGTACATATTTTACATTATTATTTACATTATTATATTAAGAAATTGAAATATTGTGATCACACAGTTTTGCATAAAAATTCTTCTTCTGCTTATAATTTGAGATCTCATCAGCCCTGGTATATTTTTAAATTTTCACACTCACCCTGCCACCACCACTTCCAGGTCACCATCACCATCCACATCTGTCACAGCCATCCCATAGTTAAGCTGTGTGGGATTGTGCAGACTGTCAGGGGGAAGCACTGTCTGTGTTACAACCTGAAGCATGGGGTCAGAGTTCTGGGATTGGGACTGATGCCAGAGTGTGACCAGCAGAAGCAGTAGACCTGAGCCCCACATTATTACAACCTGATGAGACACAGATCAAAACTAATTAATACAACCCAACAAGAGTTACTGCACATAATGAGATATATAAAAATACAAAATTATCTCAAATGAGCAAAACCATTCACATAAGCAAATTAGCTTAAAGAGCTTTATAAGAAAGAAAAAGAACAAAACACAGAGGATAATGAACAGACGTGAAATGCTTAACAAATCTATTAGACCTTTAGCTGCTCCTTTGTATTCTCCCTAGGGGGTCGCCACATCAGATTAATCTGCACTGGTAATGTGGCAGAGATTTTACACTGGATGCCCTTTCTGATGCAACCCTCCATGGTGAAGAGGGGCTTGTGTCCCCACCCGGGAATGAACCAGGGACCTATGGCTTGTAAGGCTAATGTGTAAACCACTACACCACCAGGGGACACCTAGCAAATTTCTTAGACCACCTGTCATAAAAATGAGAAAGATCATACAACATCATGAAGTGCTTTAATGCAGACTCTTTCTTTTTCAGTGAGTTCTCTACATTTTACCATTTTGAACAGGAATGAGGAATTTCAAAATGAATTCACCTTTTTATAGCCACATTCTAGCTGGTTCACTGGGCTTCTCTGAGAAGTCAGAAATTAATCAAGCACAACATTCAACCACTAAAATAAATTTTTCTGTTCAAGTATGTATTAAATAACTATAATTTCACATCTTAACCAAGAAATAATAATGTACTTTACTATTTTTTTCTGTTAGTTTGTAAAACAGTAAATTAAAAATTCAAGTATAACAATAATAATTATATTTTCGCATTTAAAATATAATTTTGGTTAATGGGCTTCTAACATACAGTACTGGTGTATTCCCCATTACTGAAACATTAAAAATGATTTGGTACTTACCAGTGCTGTTAATTTAGAGTAGCTGTGGCAGAACTGTACATTGGGTGGTCTAATAAATTTGTTAAGCACTGTATATTTTTAAATGTAGAGTTTCTCACTAAATCCACTAATCAGCAATGCTTTTACCTTTTCAAGAAAGCTACAGATATAACAGATAAATATAGAACAGTAAATACAATAAAACAGATACAACGGATAAATAAATAAATAAATTTCAACAGCTACATTCTGCAGACCAAAATATGTTATTAGCGCTCTTCTGCAAATAACATGTTCTCTATTTCTAGAAGCAGTGTGCATGTGTGTGTACGTGTGTAGGTGTGTGTGCATGTGTGTGTGTGTGTGTGGGTGGGATCGATATATTATTGCATCAGGATATTGTGGTGGCAATATTGTATCTATACAAGTACACCAAACAGTGATATCTTGTTATAAAAACTGCAAACACCAATTGAACGTTTTAATTCTAGAACAATAAAATCATTTTTTTCTTCAGCCTACCCATGTAATTTACATATATTTTCAAATTCTTCAGTTGCTTAAGGGGCTGCAGAACATTTGTTGTACAAGCTGCACTGTTTAAAATACGTGTAATGATACAGTATACCACACATGTTTGCATTAAGTTAAGCTGAGTGAGACTGTAATACAAGCAGGTTTTTGGTCATTTGTGACAGGTTTTTAATGACAGTGTCAGTCAGCCTGTCTGCTTGACAATCCCATTTTGCAGAAATAAAAATAATAAAGTGAGAGTTCAGAATCAGAATCAGAATACTTAATTAATGACCGGGGGGAAATTACTTGTGTTGCATACACTCCATTAAGTATTAATATCAAATACAATATAAATATGTGTACATATATCCAGATATACAGTGTGTTAAACAGTTCAATATCCAGAACAGTGAATATAAGTATGAAGTCTGGTAAATATGCATAAATATGAATACTAGAAATATATATACTACCAGTCAAAAGTTTAGACACACTTGGCCTCAGTGGAGTACGGCCAAGTGTGCCCAGACGTTTGACTGGTAATGTAAGGTTGGAAAAGTAAGTGGTGCTACAAAAGAAACAGCTTCAGGAATATGTTGAAATTTATTAGGTCAACTGGCAACAGGCCGTAATGTGATCGGGTGTAAAACAAGCACCTTAGAGAGACAAGAGTCTCCCAGAAATTGTGAGGCAATTTTAGAAATATGTTCCTCAATATAAAAATGGAAAGACATTGAATTTGCCATCATCTCCAGTACATGATATCATCAAAAGAATCAGAATCTGGAGTTATCTCTGTGTGTGATCTTTGAGCCTTCAGACAGCACTACATTGCAAACAGGCATAATTCTGTCATGGAAATCACTGCATGGGCTCAGGAAACCTTTCAGAAATGGGGGGTCTGTGAACACAGTTTGCTGTGTTATCCACAAATATACACTACCAGTCGAAAGTCTGGACATGCTTGGCCATACTCCACTATGGCCAAGCATGTAAAAACTTTTGACTGGTTTTGTGTGTGTGTTGTGTGTGTGTATGTGTGTATGTATGTATGTATCTATCTATCTATCTATCTATATATATAGTCCTAGCATGAGTCAAGATTTGGTTAAATTAGTGCCAGGATTTTTAAGACATGAAAGAGGGAGACGACGAGAGGAGGATGGGTCTTTCATCAAACCATCCTTACTGTCTATTTCCAGTTGTCAGCGATACCTTTCCTCCCAACTGTGGGCTGTCTGATGTAAGTGATGGTTGTGGTGGTGGAGTTGGATCTGTTCAGTGTGGAGTGGATTTGTGCAGCTCGCCGCAAACACGCGCGGTTCGAGGGAGAAAGGGGGGAGAATGAGCAAAGGAAGCGAGAGAACGCGGAAGAGAAAAGGAGAAAATGATGGAGGAAGAGTGTTAAGGAGGAGGGTCTTCGGCGGCGGGGAGAGAGTGAGAGGAAAGGCAGGCTTTGAAAGAGAGCGTGTAGAGAGGGGGCGGAGGAAAGAGAGGGGAGAGAGAGAGAGAGAGAGAGAGAGGCCCCGGAGCTGCTACTGATGCTGCTGCTGCTGCCACTGCTGCAGCCGTTTGACAATTCCCCACCCATAGAGAGCACGGAAGAAGGGAGGAGAGCAGAGCAAGGATGAAGAAGGAGTAAAGCGACACCTCAATAAAGATGCTCTTGTGCTAGCTGGCACACACGGTAAATAGAAATCATCAGCACTCTGCTTTCTCTTCACTGCTGCTGTTTGTCTCTGCATCACTGGCTCGAGTGTGTTTGTGTTTGATTTAGCTCTGCTGAGTCCTATATATAGTGCACAGGGTTAGCTTAGCCAAGCAGCTGGGGAAAACCTGTCTGCAGTTGCTGCAGGAAGAGACAGATGTGCACAGTGAGGTGGAAAGGAGGGGAGGATTTGTACATTCTGTCTCTTCTGGGATGTAATGAGAAGAGGGCAACATCCAGCTTCCTCGTTTCTTGACTGAAGAGCCACCTGTTTGGAGATGTGTGGGTGTGTGTGTGGAGGGTTGAGGGGTGGGGTTACAGTGCATGGTGTAATTGTGTGTTTAGTGCTTGGTAGGGATAGTATGTGCATTTGTGTGTTTGCATCGATTTCTCAAAGAGGGCTGCTGCCTTTTAACTGCTGTCACATTATGAATAATGAATAAATCATCTTCCCATTGTGTGCTTATGTAAGGATTATTTGTAAAACAAGATCTATATGCACTAGTTCACCAAATCTCTTAGAGACAGGGAGACAGACAAATATGTGGTGCTGCAAATTGATTTTGTGTGTGTGCTTTGGCGTTATCGGTTCCGGTAACCTGAGCTTTTCCTGGTTGCTGCCTGCTGAGAGGTTGCCAGGTGTTGGTGATGAATATTAACCCACTCATGGCTGACTCATGCTTGCTCTCCACTGGTTGTTTATCCACACGAGGAAAGTCTCATGCCAAAGGTCTTGGTGTGTCTGTACATACTTGGCAAAGTGATGTACTGTATAGACTCCAATGTCTGATACAATCATCTTTCAATAAATTCTGCCTGCCACAGGAGTGTGATTGCAACTGTATGGTGTTTTGGGAAGTTGTAGTTTGAGGCGCTATTGAACTTCATTGCCGTGCACTGTCAGGTGTTTCTTCCATTTTAGCCATCAGTTTACAACAAGGACAGACTAAGTATTATGAGATTTTGACATCAGAATGCATGGGAAAACAATACATTTTAATTAATTAAATGATTACTGGCATGCTGACATATTGGTGACACCAGTATTGGCTATTATCTGTTCTTAATTATCCAATTTGCATAAAAAAAACAAAAAATAAAACAAATTGGCCATGGCATGACAGCCTCACATCACATCAACTGTGGTCAGGTCAGCTCAACATTCATGAAGAAATTGGGGCTTTTCAGTATACCTTTAGTGGTCGCAAAGCGACTGCAGGGAGCTAGTCTGACATTAGTTATGCATTTACAGTAATGCTTTAAGGAGGATTAAATAGTTTTCACAGAAAAAGGAGAGCTAGACCTCCTGTAATTTCTGCCCTTGTTTGCAAGTTTCACAGGGACCAGTGCAAATTTATAAGCATGTAAACCATCTGCCTAAGGTTGAAAAACTGAAACAGTGGGAATGGCAGTTATGCTAAAGGTACAGTTAAATATAAAGACAATTTAACTACAAATGAAAACTTGAATTTTGAAAACCGAGAGAAAAATGTTTATTCTAATCTTGTTGTAATTCTTTTGTTGTAAGAAAACGACAGTCTTGTTAAATGCAGATTTGATCAAGCTGCTTAATGAGTGGATACTGCACTCATCAGGTTGGTTGTTGAAATAAGAGAGACACGAAAGCTGCCGCTACACTGCCAACCCCGTGGATGCGAAAAACAAGCGATTGTAGGTCAGAATATTTAGGCTTTATATGCCTCCACCTTGCATATGTTTGAATATATGGCTGCGTGGGTGGGTGAGACACCAGTGGAGGAATATTGTATGACACGAGAAGGAAAAACTGGTGCACAGACAGCTTTGCTGAAGTCTTATTTTGTACAGTTAGCATCACTTTTGTTTTCTGTGTACAGTATTTTTACCTTTCTCTGTGCCCTGTGAGGATACAAATACAAGTTTTCTTCAAGTGAAAATTTGTATCCTTCTAGCCTTGCTCATTTTGCACTCTTCCTCCCTATTTTCTTCTCCTTCTACTTCTTCATCTCCATGCGGCAGACTGGCTGGCGTTGCCAACTCACATTCAATTCAATGCCAGAGGGCAAGAAGGAGAGAGATAGAGGAAAGAAGACAGGGGAAATGAAACATGTGTTTTCAGTATTACAACTGATTCTCTCTCCTGCTTCTCTCTAGAGATAATCAGGGAGTCTGGCAGCCAAAAGACAGCCTCCTTGACTAATCAAAATGTTCCTCCGGACATACAGGCTCTGCAATAATCCCTATAGTAACAGCCTTGGAGGGGTGTGGCAGCACATATCAATTTTTATACATGTACTAACAGGAGGAGATGGAGTAAGCCAGCAGATGTGACATGCAATCACATTTATACTAGACTACATGCATTTCTACGCACATTTCCCTGCACATTTTCCCTTTGTTCTAAATGAAGAGGCTCCATCATTGGAAGCCCACATCATATTTTGTCTGTCTTCAGCATGTTGTATATTAGCTTTTTTGGCATCTTTATTGAATATTACATATCTTACACCTGCAAAGACTTCTTGTACATCTTTGGTATAGAAGGTTTTTTGTTTGCAGTGCTTGTATGCAGGCTCATATTCAGACAGTTTAAAGGGCGTTAGATATGTTGCATGTGATAGTTCATTGGTACTTTTTATCATCTTGACACACCATACCTGAAAGAGAACAGTTTCTATAGCAACACCATAAACCATCTCCTCACTCCTATCCCTGTTGTGTGTGTGTTCACGGAATATGTGTAGCTCCACATTCCTGAATATGTGTGAGTGCTGTATTGATTGGTAGCATACACGCCATAAATGTTGTCACCCAGCCAACCAGCGGGGGGAACAGAGATAGAAACAATAAGGGAACATTTGCTGGCAGCTTTTCAAGATACACAGAAGTTATGTTAAAGGAAAGACAGAGTACTGCAGAGGTAGGAGGGTGGGGCAGAGCAGGAACTCGAGAGTGAAGAAATGAGAAATACCAGTTTAAAGTGGATGTCTGTTTAAAGTCTAAATACAGATTGTCTAATAGAAAACATAATGAGTAGTGCTTGATTTCTGTTGTCTGATTAAATAATCAAGTAATTAAACAAATGCATTTTTAGTTATTTTTTCAGCTAGTCAAGATTTACCACTTGGACCTATGTAAAATCTACTTCACTTTTACTGAGTATCATTTAGGGACAAGTGTAGATGTCCTCTGGATAATATTGCTAAAAGCCTGTGTGACCGTGAGCCAAGTTATATGATGCTGTTTTTATTTTTGGCATATGTGCAGGATAGGGTAGCAGCTCAAAGTGCTCTTTTGAAAACTTAATTTTGTGGACTATTTGGTTTTGTATTGCTGCATAATCCCAGTGTGACACCGTCAGGCTAGGTGAGCCCTTTGGCAAAGGAACAAGCTGATAAAAGCCTGTTAATTCCACATCACTAACTGTCCCCACTGTCCCCTGTAAGTTTTTTTTAGGTTGTCTTCTCCCTTTTTCTACCTTTTTCATTCTCTTTAGGTTGCTTTCTCTCTTGATTATACATTTCTCTCCCAGTCTGTTCTCTCTGTTCCTCTTAATACCTTCTTGATTACTCTTACAATGTAAAACCAACCCTATAGAATCTACTCACTGGATTTTGTTTGGGTTTATTTCACCCTGCATTTAGAATAAACAGCAGCTACATTTAACAGCTTTAACTCATTGAAGGAAATTGGGTAGTGTACCTAATATTCCTCAATACATTGCACAACTGTTTAAAAATTAGTAATAGTCTTGATTGAGTGGGCTTGGAATTTAGTAGGAGCAGTAGGGACATGTCCCTAACAATATCCAGTGGTTAACACACTGCCAGAGCAATTGATAATACAGCTAGACATGATATCTTTCACCCACAGATCACAATTAATATCTCTCAGACCTGAGTGAACACCTTTGTGGAATAACTACAATCAGATCTGGGTGAACTTGAGAAAAAAACTGACGTTTCAAAGAAATCTGATTCTCCTAGTGTATTAAAAGCTGGAAAAAGAACATGAAGTCTGGGGGGGAAAATCCAAATTTACTTCTGGATCAGATCCAGATTCATTTTATTTCTATGTCTTTATGTGGCCTTGGGCTTAGTTCACTACTTGCTTGGCATTAAAGCAGACACTGAAGTGACATTTGTCCCATACTTATAAATTGTCACCAATTTTAACATATTTTTCCCTGTAAGTTCCAGAAGTAGATTTATATTTGGGCATGAGAGCTGAAATGAAATTGCAACCTACTATCCTCTGGGGATAAATACCTACCAAGTTCAGTGAGACTTCTCAAATTAGACCTTTTGACAGTGGAATGAGACAGGAAATGTGGGAGCAATATGTTGTAGGTCCAGCTGGCCAGTCTTCTGAATGGGATTACACTCAAAATTTCCCCGGCACGTCCATTCAAAGCACTACAGTGTACTTTTGTCCATCAGTAATAATCATTGTTAATGATTAAACAAAACCTATTTAGGGAAGGTTAGCTTTACTTTAAAAGTCAGACACAGATTGCAGTTAACTTAGAAAAATGTGATTTAATTAGAATGGTCCCTTTTCTTGTATATTTAAATTTTTTATTAATATTTTAACACCCTCCAAAATGCTTTTTTACACTCCAAATAGCTATTGTCTTTCCTCTCTATCATTACTGCATCTTTTCTCTCTCAGCCATTCTTTTCTTCTCTCCCATTTAGTTCCTAGTGTTGTGTGTCTAGAAAGGCTTGAATGATTAAATACAGGACAGAAACCTTCGGTGAACTGAACATCAAGGGCAACTGAAAGGAAGAAGGAGGGATTGAGAAGTACACAATGTCAGACGGGCACTCCTGTTTGGATATAGATGACATGACAGGACCTGTGCTTCTGTAACTGTCACTTATTGCTCTGTGACACTGAGTCCTGCTCAGTAGAGATCTAGGACTCAGTTATATCTACCACGTTGTATTACAGGAGCAGTTGTAGAAGTCTCTATATTTTTGTGATTGAATTCTAAATATAATTTCTGTGAAATCAGCAGATGCAAACCATTCTGTTGTTATGTAGTAAAATCAAAGTCCCAAGAACACTTTTGTACCTCCATGCTGTGAACCAGATGCACTGCTTTTGCTTATTTTTTTCGTCATACCCTCTAAAAACAGCTGTGACAAAGTGGAAGTCTAGTGGAGTTTTAAGTGCTGCTTTGCATGTTTTGTTTAAAAGCTAAACGTACTGGCAGCAGTGCTAATTCTTTGTCCCATGCTGTACTGCAGCTTCTTTGTTGCTTTGCTCACAAAACCAGCCATCTGGTTGCTGGCACACTACTAATCTAGGAGAAAGACTAAATATGTACCTGCATCAAGTATATTTAGATTTATTTACCATTCTTCTCCATTAATGCAATTTACAAATAAATATCTAGAGGAGGAGGTACTTTCAATTTCTCCCTTTTCCCCACAGGGATCACCACAGTGGATGAATCCACATATATAATTTGATACAGAATTTTTCTGAGCTTGGGGCTGACTCTAGGAGTACACTAACTTGTGATCCCTTAAAGCTGGACTTGAGTCTCCTCCCAGGTGTGAACTGGGGACCTTTTGCATGTAAGGCCAATTTGTAAACCACTATGCTATGGAGGACACTTAAACTACGAGTAATACAAGAGCTTTTAAAAAGAAATAAAATTAACTGGAGACAAAATGAATCATTCACAAAAGTATTGCTAAATATGATTCCACAGTTTTGTAGTTAAGTTAGCTTAACGCTTGATCTCTCTTCGTTTTAAAAACAACCAATTCTTGAGACAGTAATCTCTTGTTTGCCAAACAGTTGCTTATGAGACTTTATGCTTCTGCAGCATAATCTATGGACACACGAATTCAGAAATTTACTCAAGAGCTTCGCTGCGTGGTCCATGATAGATGAAGACTAAAATATTATAATTAATTTGAAGCTCTACTGGCAGTGGAAAGAAGCCAGTGCTAGTGTAACTGTAAAAGGTGGTTTGCAGTATTTCATATAATCTACTGATGGTATAAAAATGTTGTGCACTGTTTACCACTGAATAAGTACCTTACATTTACAATGTATACTCTTATAAATATAGTGTATGTGCAATGGGTCTCAACTGTAAACCTCTACAGAAAACAGCAGAGAGAAATGATGTGCTAAGGCTCTGTTAACGTATTTTAAGCGTACTGTACATTAGCAATTGTGCAGTTGGGTCAGATCTAAATTATTTAGGACTTATGTGGTATGTTTTGCTGCAGATTGGGGTCATGTGATTGTGTGTGAGTGTGTGTCTGAATTCACACAGAAACATACATATGTGAGTATGTGCATCTGTCACCTTGTGTGTGAGAGAGAGTTTTCTAAATTTGTGTGTGCTTGAGCATTTATGTGCTGACTTGTCTGTGTGTGTGTGTGTGTGTGTGTGTGTGTGTGTGTGTGTGTGTGTGCACTTTTCTATTCTGAACATGAAGGTCCACCCAAGCATTATGTGAGCATTAAATTCCATCCAAGCACATGTAATCCTTAACCAGCTCCTGGGCTCCTCATTAGCATTACACTGATTTTCCTCAGAACTTATTTTCTAACCCTGTGATATTCTCTGTGTGGCCTGAAGGTACAATAGGTCGTGTTCACATCAAATGTGTTATGTCATAAGTGTGACTTGAAGCTTTACTGCCCATGTCGGTGGTGCTCACTCTTACTGCCTGCTTCCACATATTTTTACACACACCACACACATAGTTCAATGTGCACACTCCCATGCCCTAATGTTTCCTATGGGGCATGTGTATTCTTAAGGGAAGCAGTTTTCCCTGGAGGGCTATGCATGTTGTTTGCAGCTGGATCACCTCTAAACGACCCATATAGTTCAGAGTTTGCACACACAGCCTCACCCTTTTTCCCTGGATCTGTTCAGACCATTTTCAAAATGAATGCATTTCATATCTAATACCAGTTTGTGGTTATATTTTACATTTTTGTTAACTTTTGGAAATTGCTACTGTCAAACAAACCCACAGGAGCTTCTGTGACATCCCATTCTAAATCCATTGGCATTAATATAAAGTTGGCCATCTTGCAGCTATAACAGCTTCCATTCTTCCAGGAAGGGTTTCTATAAGATTTTGGAATGTGTCTGTGAGAATTTTTGCCCATTCATCCAGAAGAGTGTTTGTGAGGTCGGGGACTTTAGTTGGACGAAAGGGCTTGGCTTGCAATCTGTGTTCAAGATCATTCGAAAAGTGCTTGAAGGAGTTGAGGTCAGGGCTCTGTGCGGGTCATTCAATTTCTTCCTTACCAAATTCATCGAACTATGCCTTTATGGACCTTGCTTTGTGCTTTGGGGCACAATCATGCTGAGACAGAAAAGGGCCTTCCCCAAACTGTTCCCACACAGATGGAAGTATGCGATTATGCAAAATGTTTTGGTAACCTGAAGGATTAAGTTTCTCATTCACTAAAACTAGAGGCCCAGGCTAGTTCCAGAAAACCAAACTCATAGCACTGTCCCACCACTGCCAATCTTTACAGCTGGGACAGTGCAGGCATGGAGATAACTTCCCCCTAGCATTCATCATATTCAGACTCGCCCCTAAGCTTGCCAGATAGTCACTCCACAAAACATGCTTTTACTGCTCCAGAGTCTAGTGGCAGCAGGCTTTACACCACTCCATGCAACGGTTGCCATTGTGCTTGGTGATTTAAGGTTTGCAGCTATTTTTGTCCATTGAAACCCATTTCATAAAACTCTCAGTGCACAGTTTTGGTGCTGCTGTGAATGCCAGAGGTTTGGAACTCTACAGTTATTGAGTCAGCAGAGAACTGGAGACTTTTATGCACTATGCGCCTCAACACTTGGTGACCCCACACTGTAACTTTATGTGGTCTGAGTTGCTGTGAATCCTAAATGTTTTCACTTTGCAATAACACCACTTACAGCTGATTGCGGAATGTAGGAGGGAAGAAATTTCACCAACTGACTTGTGGCATCCTACTAACAGTACCAAGCTTAAATTCAGTGAGCTCATTACAACACCTCATTCTTTCACAAATGGTTGTAAAGGCAGACTGCATGGCTAGGTGCTTGATTTTTATACATCTGTGACAAAGCAACTGAATGAAAAACCTGAATTCAATACTTAAGATGTGTGATCCGTTAATTTTTTCCATATAGTGTACGTTAAAGGGTCTTTTTCACATTTTTTAATTTTGGGGTGTCAACCTGAAGAAGTGCTTTATGGCCTAGATTGGGTCAAAGTTCTTGCACTGACATATAGCTGCATAGTAGACAAAAAGAACCAGAAAAAACAGCTTTCATCAAATTTTGCAGAACTGACTTTTCTGTCACTCTCTGTCTCCTGTTTTGAGGTTGTCCAGTTAACATAAATCCAATCTGTCTACAGCTGTATATTTTAGTACTACAGGGCTCTATCTTACTGTCATAATTATGCCATATGTTTTGGTGGTTTTGGTTAGTGAAATGTATCAAAACTGAGGATTTCTTGAAAACTGTACTTCATATGTTTCAGATTTGGTGGTTAGCTACATCCTTTCACCCGCTGGAGAAAGGCTGTAGCTAATTGTTACCTTGCCTCAGGCTTAAAACTTTGAGATGTTTGACAATGAAAAGTCAACTTTGTTTTGCTGCTGACTCTAAAACAAACACTGTGAGAAAAATAAACAAGTGCAAATACTATAGTTTATAGTATTAACTTATCTGAGCTCAAAGAGTAAGGAAAGAAGTTACAAAGTAGCTTGAATAATGGCTTGAGTGAGAATGTTTGCTATGTGGAAGAGAAGTTAATCTCTTCTGACTGTAGCGCTGGCCTCTGCCTGCCTCTCCTCTGTTTTCTCCCTGAATAAAACTCTGGATTGTCTCCTGCTCTTTCAGAGGCAGGCAGTGGATTTCACATGCTTATGCACACACTTACACACAAATAAAGGCGTAGAGAAGTAAAGGCATTTGGTCAAAATTATTTGCTGTTTAAGTTCTGCTCAAAAGTTGAGCAAACCTCTAAACTACATATCCCAGAAGGGTCTTTTGTCCTGTGCCTTTAGTAAACTCAAAAGACAGTAGTGTGATGTCTTCCCTCTAAGAAGATTTTAAATCTGCATAAAATCTGGCTGCCACATTGATCTGATGTAGAGCATTTTGGACTTGAGACAGTGTTAAAATGAAATGTCAGCGACTGCATATAGAGAAGGCTTCCATTCAAGCTCTGTTACATCCATTTTTAAAATCTGCAGGAATGAGTCACATATGAGTGAAAATTCCCCTAATTGTTAGTGTATCATATGTTAAGAAAACTTGCAGTAATAATTTGATGGAGCGTGTTTATTATTATGAGTTAATTATAAACACAGGAGTTAATTTTTGGGAGTGGGTTGAGTTTAATGCTTAGGATTCAGTTGAAAGGTCTGGATTGTGACACAGTGGGTTCAGTAGAGCTTAAGGGTAATATATGCCTAGAGATGCTAGTTATGCAACTCATTCATGCTTGCATGCACACACACACATTTCCACTCATGCTTCGCTGTATTGGTAT
Source organism: Etroplus canarensis (assembly GCA_015106775.1). Classification (NCBI taxonomy): domain Eukaryota; kingdom Metazoa; phylum Chordata; class Actinopteri; order Cichliformes; family Cichlidae; genus Etroplus; species Etroplus canarensis. Next base: position 67,001 of record VUQH01038747.1, on the reverse strand, counting down.
TACCCATCACCATCTGTGTCTGCAGTTTACAAATAGATGAAATGACCTCTTACGTCTTGTATGACATGACGTTTTATTGTGTTTTCTCACTCATAAACTTAAGTGTACACACACCTTATCCCTATAACTAGATTAGCCACTCATTAATAATTTTTGAGTGAAGCACTTGTAGAGACATAATTAGTGGCATAGGTAAGAGGAATTAGTTGCAAATGTTTTGAAAATGATGAATATTTTAATGGTCTATTGATAAACTAATGCCATTAGGGTACAGTTACCATAACTGCAGTTCCTGCTTAGTGAAAAGAGTAAATGAGTGCAAAAGGTTACAGTTTGAAGGGCAGATTTTACAAAAATAAAATAACACACACAACTACTACTTGTGTTAAATGTTAAACCAGATCACTTCTCGTGAGCTTTCTTGACATCAGTTGTAAAGCAGTTGTTCTGGTGTCATGCCTATGTTGTAAACCAAAGGTAATGCACAGTATTAACAGCATTATAAACGACTGATCTCAAAATGCTCTTGAGAATTACAACAGTCTGCCAAGGAAGCTAATGTTTGGCTGAAGCTCAAGTGGGATTGAAGTCACCCATTCTCTCATGAATGGACAAACACCTAATAAGCCCTTCAGAAGACAAACTCTGTGTTATATATATCATCTTTTATGCTGAAGAGTAAACCTTGCTAATGCTACACAATAATTCCTCCAAAATTCCCCTGCTATTTAAATCAATTCCTTAAGTGGGGGCATATAGTATCATTGTAAAACTGTCTTAAAGTTAGCATCAACCTTGAAAGTGTGTTTTGTAATCTACACTAAATGATCACAGTGAATGTGTGTAAAACTTGATTTAATTGGTTTCTTTTGTGTTCAAATGTGCCTCAGGTGCTGCAAAAACAGGCTACATTTCCAGCTATTACATGTCTTGAGTCAGATAACATATCAACAGATTAAATGACAGAGAACTTTAAATTTGGTATTTCTCACACCAGCACATTGTGTGCTTCCTTGAGACCAATATTCACCTCTCACTTCATTTTTCTGGAACATATTCAAACATGTTTTTTGGTATATTTTTAATCCTACATTGCTACACGATGAGAAAGCCTCTTCTCCCTAAAAAGAGCATGGCAGCATGGCTTAGGTTTGCAAAGTTGTATCTAAACAAACCACAAGACTTTTGGAACAGTGTCCTTTTGATAAATGAGACTAAAATGGAGATGTTTGGCTATAATGCACAGCACTGTATTTGGTGAACGCCAAAGACAGCATATCAGCACAAACGTCTCATACCAACAGTCAAGCATGGTTGTGTAGGGCTGATAATTTGTTTGTTTTGCAGCCAAAATACCTGGGCTTCTTAAAGTCATTGAGTCGACCACAAACTCCTCTGCTTACCAAAGTATTCTGAAGTCAAATGTAAAGCCATCTGTCTGACAGATAAAGCTCGGTTGAAATTGGATCATGCGAAAGAACAATGATCACAAGCGCAACAGCAAATCTACAACCGAATGACTAAATGTGAAAAGAATCGAGGTCTTGGAATGGCCCAGTCAAAGTCAGCCTCAACCTCAACCCAATTGAAATGAGAGCTGTACATAAACAAATTGCCACAAACCTCAATGAGCTCAAGAAATTGTAAAGAAGAGTGGGACAAAAATTACTCCACAACAATTTAAGAGACTGCCAAACTCCTATGAAAAAGATTACTTTAAGTTATTGCTGCTAAAGGTGGTTCTAAAAGCTACTGAATCATTGTGTGTACTTAGTTTTTCACAGGATAGAGCCCCAGAAAACTTTCTTTTTCACACAACTGTGTATTACAAGTCTGTCAGTGGAACTGTGCAAAACTGGGAGCTTGCCTATGTCTGATGTTGCCCACCTACATGTGTATGACACAGCATGCTCATGGATGATAAATAAAAAAGATAACACCACCTGTAAAACATTTTTTCTGTTGAGTTCTATAGTATATATTGCACTAAAAGCATCCGAAACCAGTGTCTCTCTACAGAGGCTGACAAATTTCAGTCTAAAACATCATGGTATTCTTTAAAAATTTATGAGCCATTTATGAGTATTTAAAGGATGAGTTCATTTTGAAATTCTCTTTCAATTAAGTTCATAATTGTTGTTTTAAATTTAGATGTTAAAACCTTATGCATTTTAGCCTAAATTTGCACAAACAAGCAAAGCCACCTGTTCTGTTTTTATAAATGATCTTCACTCACAGAAGATGAAAGAAATCTGTGGCGCAGTTTTCAGTGTTTGCGCTGCTCTACAATGCTAAGGAGCTGTCCATGGTCCTGACTGCATTAGACATTAGATGGTGCTGAACTGAAATTTCTTGCAGCAGCTGTTAGTGGGGATATAACATTACCAATTTGTCCACTCACTAACCACAAATGCAGAACACACTCAGTTGTTAAGCACAACCATATACGTTAACTGTAGTCATCCTATTATATCACTACACACAAAATATGACAAAGAGAAGTGCAGGGAGTAATCTGTTTATAATATCACAAGATTTAGAACAAGATATGAAAGAAATTAGGCTTTTTGGTGTGAAAATTTGTATTAAAGTACCAAAGTTTGTTTACAACAAGGAAAATTTAGTCTCCTAAAGTGAGTTTGTTATGAATTTCCTTTCAATTTTTACTTTGAATTACTTTAAAAAAAAATTATGTCATATGTGAAGGTCATGTCTCTAGTAATTACCTTTCATGGGTACATCTCTGTTTGTGACTTTACTGGTGTTCACAGCCACAATGGCAGATGTTGTCAGTGTGTCTTTCCACCCACAGTTAAATGGAACAAAGTGTTTCCTCCATGACATCTAATTAATGACAATCCTCCTGGGAAACAGTAGCAATCCTCAACCCACAAGAATCCTATTTAGAGTCAGCAGTAACCATCCTACAAATATCTGCAATCATGATTTCATCCCCCAATAATTCTTCATCAGAAATGCAGCATCTGCTGGCTTATTTTGTCAGCTATTATTTTGCATCATTTAATATTACAATTATGATCCAAAACGTATTTTTCTAAATTCAGTAAATCCAGGATCACATCCAAATAATCCTATACTGGCGTGCAAAGGACATTTGAATGTTGCAATTAATTCCAGTTAATGGCTTTACGTTTCAAAACAAACACATCCCCACTTTGAAAGAATTAAAATTTCCATAAATAAATATGTACGATTTAAAACATTTATTGCTAAAAACAGCTAAGTACAAACTTATATTTACTTTTAATTAAACAAAATGTGTACTCTGTGATTGCTAGAAGGACTTATTTAAGATTTTTTTCTTGATTTAGATCCAGTTGTGTGTGAATCCAAATAAGTACATTAAATAACATATATTACTTTTAAGCTGCTCTGCTAAAAATAAGTATTTCACAAAAAGACACCTTCATGTTCAGATCAAGATGACTTTATGGTCTGGCTGTGATGCTGTGGCTTTTTTGCTGATTTGCTAATGATAGTTATGATGAATCATTGCTTAAATACACCTTCCATCCAACTATCCATCTTCTTTAGCTTATCCAATTCGAGGTCGCAGGGGTGCTGGAGCCTATTCCAGCTGTCACAAGGTGACAGGAGGAGTACATCCTGAACAAGTTGCCAGTCTATCACAGAGCTAACACAAAGAGACAGACATACATTGACACCTATGACCAATTCAGAATCAGCAGTTAACCAAACATGCATTTCTTTGGACTGCAAGAGCAAACCAGACAGCATGGTAGTGTAATGGTTTGCATTGTTGCATCACAGCATGAAGGTTATGTGTTCCATTCCACTTGCTGGCTAGGGCCCATCTGTGTGGAGTGTGCATGTTCTCTTTTGGCTTGTGTGGATTTTCTTCAGCTAAATACACTGTGTTTGTCTTAAATGTGGTGCACCTAGAACCCATTTAGTAATGTCAAAAATTACAATACAGCTTGTCAAAATACTGTTTAAAAACAGCATAAAAATAAGTGACGTGACTTGTGTTGTTGGACAGATCCTGCCTATGTCCAGTCTTTATGGTAATATAAACTAACCATCTCCTGGCCTTGCTTTATTTTATTGTTGAAAGACAAGTTTCTAATTCATTTGCCTTTGTTAACCATTTGGCGACATTATGAGGCTACTGATTTGGTCATTTAAGTAGCAGAGGAGGTTTTTATCAGTTTCATCTGCTTTGGTGTTAATGAAATCAACAACAGGTGCACCAGAGGGGCAACAATGAGATGACCCCCAAAACAGGAATGATTTTACAGGTGGAGACAACTGACATTTTTTCCCTTGTCATCTTTTTTGACTGTTTTTTCACTAGTTTTGCATTTGGAGAGGGTCAGTGTCACTGCTGGTAGCATGAGGTGACACTTGGACCCTACAGAGATTGCACAGGTAATCCAACTCTTCCAGGATGGCACATCTGGCCATCTGGCCATTGCCAGATGGTTTGCTGTGTCTCCCAGCACAATTTCAGGGGCGTGAAGGAGATTCCAGGAGACAGGCAGTTACTCTGTGAGAGCTGGACATAGCCGTAGAAGGTCCTTAATCCATCAGCAGGACTGGTATCTGCTCCTTTGTACAAGGAGGAACAGGATGAGCACCGCCAGCGTCCTATAAAATTGTTTGAATTTCTCTAACCAAACATGGTGCACGACAATGTCTGGCCTCACACCACAAGAGTATGCAGACAGTTCCTGGAGGATGAAGGAATTGATATCACTGACTGGCCCCCACGCTCGCCTGACCTAAATCCAATAGAACACCTCTACGACATTATGTTTCAGTCCATCTGACGCTGCCAGGTTGCATCTCAGACTGTCCAGGAGCTCAGTGATGCACTGATCCAGATTTGAGTTAAGATCCCCCAGAACACCATCCATCATCTCATTAGGAGGATTTTCAGGGTGTCTTTGAATTCAGCTCTCTGTAGGTTAATAATTTTCATTTCCATCAAACAATGTGGCATCCTTTTGTTCCTCACACATTACCCAGTCCACATTAGTATAGTTATCCAGCATAATTTTTTCCCCATTGAGATCTGATGTGTTTTCAAAGTATTCCTTTCATTTTTTAGAGCAGAGTAGAATAAACTAATACTTTGGTTTGAATTGAAATATGAGTTGTCTATATGGATGCGCATAACATTCTGGGACTTTAGGAGCTTGGGGAAAGGCTCGCAACAGTGAGCTAAGGTGGGGTGAGTAACTAAATTTGTGGGTTTAGGGACACAATATTAATGGTGAGGGAAGGAAAAGTCTATCAGTGTGAGCATGGTAGGCAGAGAGCAAAGAAATAAAGGAAGAGGGAAAGTTGTCAAAGGGAATCAGACAATTGCAGTATTGATGCCTCTCCCAATGGCCAATTCACTCTCTCAGTATGGACATATGGAACTTAAATTTGAAGATTCACACATGCATGCTACACTTTCACTCAAACATCGCTCTGCACAGATGTCATTCTGTTAAATCCCTGTTAAATTGCTTTTTCTTAAGACTACACCAGATTTCAATATCCCTCATATCTTCAAACCAGATTTCTTTGTTTATTTGTGGATATTGAAGGTTTAAATTGGCATGAAAATGTGTGTGTCCTTTGGCTTCGCAGTTTAGCTGTGTGTATACAAGATGTTACGGAGTGTTAAGCTGAGCTGTGAATGTGTGATTCACTGGAAGTGGGAGGAAGTGGAGAAGCAGACATCATTCCTGAGGCCCATAAAAAAGAAGCCTTTAAAAGGTCATTCTCTTTCTTTTGCCAGTTCTTTGTTACTCTCTGTCTTTTGTTTCAAACTTCCTTTCCCCTGACAGGAAGGCAAGTTGAGCAAACGAACATTTAGAGTTTCCATTACATTCTTCTTTCCAGTTATCTCTACATCTCTTCCATCCCCTGTCTGGCTTTCTTATGGTTTCCACTACAAGGCCATGTCCTGAGAGTTAGTGCAGTGAATGACTGCAGCTGACACCTCATGATTTTACACCTCTAGTTAATTGAAAGGCAGGAAAACAGATTTGTAGCTGCTTCTGCCATTAGGTGTGGTTCTGTACTCTGGAAATGCTGTAGTCTACAGGACTCTAATGTGGTGACAGAGTTACACAACAACAGCAGCAACTGAACTCCCTCACCAGTCTCTGTGTCTTCCTGTCCTTGTCTGTTCTCTATCTCTGTCTTGGTTTGATTGTGTCTCTCTCTGACATCCCTGGCTGTCTCTCTGCCTTGACACAAAGAGATGAATGAATTTGACTGGCCCTTCAGTTCATCTGTTTTTCTCTCTCCTCTTCTTGGCCAGGGTTTATTGAGTTCCTTGATTCATTGTACTGATAAATTTGATCATAAACCTCTGAGTTTCACAATCTTTTCTCTTACAGAAGTTGATACAAAGCTTGAACTATTTTTTAACTCATAACAGTCAGGTTCAAGAGTATATATTACACTGATGTACACTCACCAGCCACTTTATTAGGCATACATGTTAAAGGTGAAACTACCTGAGGATGGGACAAGCAATCATAAAGGAGGGAAAAGGTATAAAAAGGTGTAAAAATCACCAATTACACACAGGGAGTTAAATACTTTCAAAATAAAGGAAGAGACACAAAGAATGAACAAAAGTCAGTAAACCTAAAGCATGACAAGTGTGACTCTTCTGTTTTCAGTAAAACACAGGGATGCTTTTTTTCATGGTCAGGTTGTGTTTTAGGATATCTTAAATCTACAGCTTACTTTTAAACTTTACCTTGAGTGTAACTGTTGTATGTAGAAGCAATATTTTCAAAATCAACCCTTCTGGTTTATCCTGCTAGACATATCATGAAAATAAACCTGTTATTAACTCCTGTTGCTTTTTGTTTGAAGACAAAGAGGAAAGGCCTGACTACTATTATAAATTACTTACCCAAATTACTTACTTGAGAATGACAATGAATAACACTATCAGTGAAGTGGTATTACGTGCCAGGATATGAACAGTCTCAGTAAAATCACTCTTGAATGCACTGCGCTGTGATAGGAGGAGAGCATTGCCCTAGTTTGAGTCTGGCGTAATTATGTAATGCTTGAGTACCTGCAGCACTAGAGGCATGACAACTTCTGAATGTGGAAAGAGCAGACAGGAACTGCACACCACTTCTCAATCCTTTTACGTGGTTTGCAACTTAATCTCATCTTTAGCTGAGAGGCTTTTACTGACATTGTGCATGCAATTGCTTATTTAGCATTCGACTGACATTCTGGCACTCACTTGTTACATCCTTTTCTCCACACTTTGTTTCTTTTTTCCTCTAATTCTCCTTCAAATGTTTTCTCTTTTCCTGTTGCTCTTTCTTACCATCTTAGTTTTCTTCATCGAACTCCCCATCCTGCTCTCTCTGTCTTCTTTTTCCCTCCTCTTCTTTCAGCTCACCCATTCTATCCCCAAAGCTACATACCAAATGGAGGGTGACAGTATGCAGCTGTGGGTTTTGTCCTCAGACAGCATCTTAGAAAAAAGCTTATCTACATACACACACATGCATACAGGCGGAGGGAGAGATAGGCACTAACCTGAGTCTTTGATCTTTTGCTTACGTAATATTTTTAAGATGGAGTTTTGCTATGTGGCTTGCATACATGATGCAGTCGGATATAAATGTCTTTGTAAGCATGAAGATACTTCGAGCTGACTCTCAGATCGCTCTTTGTTTTTTCTCTCTTCCTTAGAAAGCAAAGCTCCATGCTGCCTTGCAGGAGAAAAATCGTTTGAACCTTGAGTTGATCAGCCACCACCTGAAGGCATCCAAGTATGACCAGGTGAGGCTTTCACACTTGCATTGTGCAAGGATGTATTGAAAGTTCACACGCAGCAATGAATGTATGAAATCAATGGCTGAGCATGTGATGATTAAGGGTAAAATATATTTTTCTATATCACTGATGCAGGAGCCACATATCACAAACACATGGTTTAACCATTTGTTGAAAATTATTATTCATCTTCTCAGATCAATACACCTGTACTCATGCATCATCATATTTTGTGTCACTTCTTCATATTCTTTGCGCGACTTCTTTCTCAAACATGAGTTACACATGTGGCACCCCTGTTATATCTTTTATGCCATGCTACACACACATAAACTATTGCTACATTTCCCTTCCTATTATTATGGTTTACTAGGGCAGGTTCGCCAGTTTCCTGACTTCACACACGGATACATAAACATGCACACAGACTCAGAAATAGAGAGACAGTGACCGTTTGTGATGGTAGGCGATTAGCCGCTCTGGCGCTAATTGTGACTTTCACAGAGGGGACAGATTTGACATGTGTCCAGGGACTCCGCTCGAAGCTTTTGCTCCAAAGTGTCACAGAAAACGATGCCATCTGTTCACCGACAAGGTGGCCACAGAGATGAAAAGAAACTGGGGCAAAAGTGTGTGCAGTCCTGCCAGATATACTGTATAAATGAGCGTGATTGGCTTGTAAGGGCAATCGAGGCAAAGACATAAACAGCTAATGAATTAATGATTGAGGGAAAAGAGAAAGACGGAAGCTGAGAGTAAGAAATGAAGAGACAGGAAACAAGACAGTTGGGATATAATTAGAGAATCAGAGAGCATAAATTACTCATGCTTTGTAGGATCTTTGTTTGATTCAGGAGACCTGACCAAGATAACTAAAAAAATAAATACCTTAAGCCTCATCAACATAGTATTTACTTTATGTCACAGAGCTTGTGACAAGAAACTGAACTGTTTTACTTGCCTAGTTTAATTTATCAGTAGCATCAATATCTGCATAACTGCTCTCCAAATAAAATGTGCTTCTTTCATTAGTTAAAATATAAATATTTGTTATTGTTAAGCTGTTTGTGGTTAGTGAGTATGTTAGTTTTGTGAGCAAGCTTATCTATTGCTCTCTCATCTGTTATGTTAATTAATGAGATGATAGGTATGGTTCAGCTCAGTCCTATGAGGCTAACTTTAGATAAAGCAGCTTAGCTTAGGGCCTCTGACCGATGAAGAAACAAGAGATAGAAATGCTCAAGTCAGCAACACTGTCTCATCAAAACTAAACAGAAATGTGCTGATTAGTTTCTCTTCAGACTGTGAACTCTCAATCAACCTTCCAGCCACAAAAATGCAGCCTCTATTCATAAATGTAAAAAGTAGGTCTACTGCAAGAACAAACCTCATAAAAATTGCATGCTTGTTTTCCTCTTTATAAACCAGAATACACTGTAAAACTCTTCAAGTAAAACAAAGACAAAAGTAAAGTGGTTGCTTTCTTCGCTTTGTTGTGTTTTCTTTTTGCCTCTTTTGCTCATCATTCATATCCATTTCTTAACAATTCACTTAACCTTCTCTTTCTCCTCTTTTTACTTGTCTTTTGCCACCTTGTATCTTTACTTGATTCATGATTCAAATGCTTGCAGGTGCAATCTGACTATGACCGGCTGAGACAGACCTTTGCAGTGGTGAGTCAGGAGAGATACGTAGCCCAGGAGCAGAGGAGCCAACTCCAGGGGAAAGTTGATAACCTGGAAAAGGTTTTAAAGGTGAGACATCTGTTTATTTATGTTTGCCATGTCTATAATTTCATCAAACTCCTCAAGTAAATTCCTTTATGTTTTTTATAGTGTATAGTGTGTATTTTATATGATAAATTTTCAATCATGCTTATTTGATAATATGAATTTTGACTAATCCTTCTCCTTTTCATTACTGTATGTTAGTTAAAGTTTCTGTGACATGGGTAGAGCAAAAGAAACCATGTGGCCAAACAACTTAATGTCAAACTGAGGACTCTTTCACCAAATATACACCTACAGACCAGGGATTTCAATTAGTCTTTTCAGATACAAATGTTGTTTCTAAAACTTACATTTCCCACAGAGGTTACTTTTTAATTATCTGCAGTTATTAATTAGGTTATATGCATGTCTTCAAATCTAAATTTAGTTTAAGAAGACACTAAACAGTGTCTATAAGTTCAACCACATAAATGCTGTATTTTCAATTCATTTCCAATCATTTATATAAGCACCAATTCACAAGAAAAGTTGCCTCAGAGTACTTTATACTGTAAGGTAAAGACTCTATAATATCAGAGAAAAAACCCAAACAATCAGACAATTTGCTATGAGCAAGCACTTGTTGATGGTGGGAAGGAAAAGCTCCTAACAGGAAGAGATCTCTGGCACAACCAGACTCAGGGACGGGAAGCCACCTTGACTGGTTGGTGGATGAAGGGGAAGAGAAGAGACAAGAATAACACAGATTATGGGAGAGAGAAGACAACATTTGATGATTATAATTTAATGATATGCAGTAGCAGCATACTAATGCATGGGGATTGAAAAAAGGTGGGTGGAAAAGAAATGCTCAGTGCATCATGAGAAGTCCCCCAGCAGCCTAAGCATATCACAGCATAACTAAGAGATTGTTCAGGGTCATCTGAACCAGCACTAACTAAGAAGGACAGTTTTAAGCCTAATCTTAAATGTAGAGACGACATGTGAAGACTCAGGCCTGAACCTTCCTTTCCTTCCTCATCGTCTCCATTATATCCATCTGTCCCCCTTTTTATTGACTTCCTGTATATCTCACTCCATTGCTCCATCATTCTTATCTTCTCTCTGTTAATTTGTCATGTTTTTACTTAAGTGGTCCTCATACCATTTATCATAACTGACTTTTCAGGCCCATTTCACTGTGACTCTTTCAGAAATATTCTTATTTCCCACTTGTTTGTCTCCTAAGAAATCTTTAGAAGGAAACTGAGGCAATACTTGAGGTGGGGTGTCACCGGTTTCATGGAAAAGCTCTTTTTTATTGTGCTGTGGTCTGTCAATAGTAATCAGACACAGTCTCGCTGTGCTGTGAGAGGGACTCATTACAAATCCTCGTCTCCCTGCGTCTCCTATCGATTGTCTGTTTGTCAGGATATTTGAGAGCAAAATGTACCCATATGAGAAAAACTGACCAGCTCTCCAACAAAGCAAAGACAGCTTTGTCACTTTCTCATTGTGCATTGATTATGGAGACAAAGAAATAAATTAGAGAAAATTACACAGGATAATGTGGGTGGAGAAAGCTGAGATGGTAGAAACACAACATAAAAAACAGAAAAAGACCTAGTTCAACACTAATGAGATGCAGCACTGTCAATACTGTTATAAAGTCATAAAAAGTAATATTAGAAAACTAACAAACCAGTCTATTTAGAAGGAACACACCAGCCTGTTGCTGTTGTCTACAAAGAGGAAAACCAATTTAACTTGGACAGCAGAGCTTTTTGTAAAAAGAAAAAAAGTATTTCGTAGTTACTCTCACTAACTTTGCAATTGTCCCCTTTATTTTAAACTTTTTGGGAGACTTAAAGTCTGTAGAAGTCACTGGAAGCCACCAGAAGTAAAATTAATAATTTCAAGTGTTTGCCCCTAAAAGTAAACATAGAAGGAGACCTTTCTGCCTTTATTCCTTAACAATCATGCCACCCAGGACAGATATCACTGCAGTGATATCTGTCCTGGGTGGTATCTGTCCTGACTAGATTCAGCTAGTCCTAGGTGTCCTGGACTAGCTGAATCTAGTCCAGTTTTCAGGCCTCAAGTCCACAGCAGCAGTAAACATGACAGTTTGGTGCCAAAAAAAAAAAGTTTCATGTTTTACATCTCCTTCCACTAAGTTCTGTGGGAGGACAGCTTTTCATTAGTCTAAGGGCTGTAACAAAAAGCTTTTATTGTTAAAATTGTAATCAGTGAAACAAATCTGATAAAATGAGGCAATCCCAGTGAATCATCTCAGGTGTTTTTTTTTTTTTTTACATCATAAGGTGTTAAAATGCAGGTGACTGTGACCATCAGTTCCTGTCAGAATACGCAAGGGTTAAAAAAAAGTACTTTCACTAAGGCTCTAGTGGCAGCCTCTCAGCTACCCCAGTCCTCTGCAGCTTAGAGCTTCTCCATGATTATGCAAAGCAGTGGCTGCCTGCTCAGGACACCTCGAAGCCACTCCGGGAGGTAAAGAAGATTTTCTTTTTTCAAGGGAGAAAGAACACAGGGAAAAATATGAATGTCAGAGCTTTCTAAGCTGCCTTTTCTTTTTAAGCTCACAGAGACATCTTATGGCCTTAATTCTGTTTCTGCAAGATGCGGCAGCTGGTTGTGGCTTCATGCATAGATACTGTATAGTCATGACTTGGTGCATTTGGCAAAGGGTAGATTTGGATCAGCATAAGTGACTATGTGTGACAGCTTTGTGTGAGTCAGTACAGAGTATAGAGTAAGCCTGGTGTGAGAGGTATACATTAAAGATTATGTAAGAAAAATCAATGCTATTTAACACTCTACTCTTCACTTACCTTGCTTCTTAAGTGACATTCTATATGAGAGTGCAAACTCTGACCTTAAACAAGTGAGCTGTAATGTGCTAATTACTGAGCATGAGCATTGCTGGTAGGCAGATCTTGAAACTGTCAGACAGAAGGAAGCTGTTTTCCTCTGCTTCCAGCCATTAAGGTAAACTAGGTGGTAAGTGGTATCAATATATTCATCCAACTCTTAGCAACCATTCAAAATTAATCGCTTGGTTTAATCTTTGAGGCTTAGATGATGTTTCTCCTCAGATCATGGGATTTATTATATTAAAGCTGATGTAAAAATACTATATATCAAACAATGGTAATTACTTCTACAAAAATTAATACAATATTGCTTACTTAGGTGGACAAGGTTCAGTTTCCTCAAAGGCTCTTGTGAGGGTGATAGAGATACCACTGCAGAATATACACACCTTTTAGTGCTAGGTAATTTGTATAGCATATGGAACAAAAGACTGTGGTTGGAGAATTAAAAAAAAAAATAGTGTCAGTAAATCATCTCTCCTTCTACCTTTGGTTCTCTCCAGCATATGCATGAGGCTGTAGAGCTGAAGAAACAATTGAGGACAGAGCATGAGCAAGCCTTGGTGGCCCTTCACACCAAGCAGAAGGAGATCAATCAACTGCAAAAGGTATTGTCATATGTATAAAAGCCTAAATTCATTTGTCAGCTTTTTGTAAGCCATTTATTTATTTATTGAATGCTTTAGGCATATCCTTCCTCAGTTATCAATTTTTGTGTAGGGACTTAACGCCAAAGCTCTTTGTTCGAACACTGATGTGTCAGTAGCCACTTTATGCTGAATCACTGTCATAGAATCGCTGCTACTGTATCAGAAAATACAAAGACCTCATAAACCTGTCCCAGAATCAGCAGATTTTATTAGAAATGCAGATTCAGCCTCACTCCCTTAGATTATGTGGTGAAAAAAAGTTGCCTTTGTAGTTGTTGATGAATTTATATACCTTACAAACATCTTTTAGCATGACCTATTGTTCTTTTATTCTTTCGGGTTATTTCTTAGTGCAGAATATACATGTGTGAATGTGTTCTTACTTACAAGTTACTTCCTATTTTTCATCAGACCATATTGATGGTTTAGAAAAAAATAAAGCCTTTCAAAAGAGCCAAATTAAGATGATCTTTTGCTGATGACTGGAATATTATCAAATATCTGGATTAGACCATACAGTCAGGCTTTAATATTTTCATAAAACCGATGAAAAGCATTTATTTTCTCAGAACTCTGTGAGGTTTGCCTGTCTCATTTTGGCCCTGTTTTTGCACTGATGTTTTTTCAAAAGAGAGTTATTATCAGTCAAAAAGAGGGAACATGTCCAAATAGAGCCAAATTGATTTGTACAGGGTGGGTTTAATTTTCCTTTATTTATTTTTTTTTTTTTGCAGTTTAGCATATAATTTTCCCCTTGGTATTATTAAAGTATTCTGATTCTGATACCCTAAAATAAACCAGTTACTGTTTATCGGAGTTGTGCCACCACAAGCAGGCGTCTCTTCAAATACCAATGCTGTTTGATGAACCAGTGAGCCTCTGCCAGGGTATTTGCGTTGACAGTATGTCAGCTGTGTACTGTCTATTCTACCTCATGGACTGTGATCACAGTGTCAGCTGTCATTGTGTGTTTCTGTGTGTTGTCTGTAGGCGTGGGTTCAAACTGACCGAGAGCATGAGGAAGCAGTACACCTGTTAGAGGTACAGTAAGATGAACAAACCCTGATATTTACCTGTCTTTACTTGAGTACTCTGTTTCATAAAACTATAGTTGAGCTGTCTGTTTGGAGATGAATCAAAGCACATCCTCAAGATGGTTCATGTGGTATTCGGCCAGTTTGCCTCATCATGTAAGGGGAGTAAATGAAGACAAGAAAGCCAATTTTACCTAAAAACAGTAGCATTCTTCTAATATTTGTTTGTCAGTTAAGGATTTACAACAGGACACACTCCCTTGATGACATCCATTTCCAAGTTTCCAAATAATAACTACAGTATATTCTTGGAGGGTAGTTAAATAAAAGCAGAAATTTATATATGCAAAAGAAGCAGCCTTTTATGTGATGGTCAAACTCTGCTGCTTCTCGTTTCATGCATAAAATCAAAATGGCACATACTGTAAAGACTCATCGTCTCTGCTACTTACAGAATGACATTCTACTGCAATTGAAGCTACATAAAAATCTAAAATTGGAACCATGTCTATCTTCTTGACCCCTTCTATTCAAAAACATAATCAATATTGATAGTAAAGATTTTTTTTTCAAAAATAGAAACCAAACAAGTACACTTCAACCTAGTTGAAAATTCTGTGAGTTATAATGATATTAACGTGGACAGACATACGTCATGCGACCATAAACGATCATTAGGTGATGTAGCTGTCCCATAATTTAGCACCCTCATTGAAGCACATGAAGTAATAGTGTGGTAAAGGGATTATTAAAATATAATTTGGTTACAATTATCAATGTCTTTAATTTTACTGCAGATGTACAATCAATTTTGGTTAGTAAATGACATCCATACAAAAGGGCGATGCCTAAGTGCAGCTGAGACTTAAGTTTTTAAGTTTAACAAAATTAAAGTATGTACGTGTTGCTCTTGCTACAAGAAAAGTCATTAGGCTTCATCCTTTGGAGATCATGAACATTATACCAAATTTCATGGGAAATGATGCAGTTGTTCTTAAGATTGTTTTAGCCCAGACCAACACCAACTAACACTACCATCCCTAAAACCATGCTACATTTGGGGCTTAAAAAATATATTAGTTGAATGTAATGTAGGTAACATATTAGTTTAAATACACAGCTCATTCCAACACCATTTTTAATAATCACACCAGATTGCACCTCTGCTGGGGCTGAAATTAAACAGAGACATGCTGGAAATCACTTGAAGTAGATAAACTGCATTTCCCAAAAGAACGTATAAAAGCGTGAAGCATCCTGGCCTAGCTAGTGCATTAAAATTAGCAAGATATAAAAAGAGATGCCAAAAAGGCACAGTCTGCACACGCCTACATAGCCCCTCAACAACATCTAATCAGGCTTAATAATTGAAAACAGCTCAGTGGGTGGACAAACAGGGTTTTAATGTAGAGCCATATGAGGCAAACCAAGCCTACGTTTATTCTGAATTTTATTTCAGTTTAAAAAATGTAAACTTCTCATGCATGGATTCTCTTGAGGTTCTGGACCCTCTTTTAATGAAGTCCTACAAGAAAGTTTTTTTTTCCTTTCGGTGACACATGGGACATGATTGTCATTGTGTAGTTTTTTTCAGTTTTCCACATCAGATTGTGACTCATGCATCAGTATATTTAGAAAATAACTTAGCCTTTGTGCTTGGAGCCATCTTTCTACATCTTTCTTTCTTCTCATTTAGATTATTGTGTAAATACATTACTCCAAACTTCTCTGTCCGTTATGTTGTTGCATAATCATATGTTACATTAAGGCAGCATTTTCTCTATGCTGAAAATCGCTGACCTGCTGTTTCATTACAGTCTTTTAAGATGCTTGTCACAGGCTCATCTACTCGAAATTATTTTCTCATTTTACTTTAAATCCTTTTGTCACGACAATACGTTGTAGACTCCTTTGTCTGTGGTTCAAGTGAGGTCATGTTATTATCCATCTGAAGCACTCTAATACGATTTTACTGAGCAGACAGACTGAGTTTGGCTTAGAGAAATGGTTTGGTCAGAGAAATTGAAAGTTCTTCTGTCAAGGAGTTCTCTTCTTAGAAATCCATTGAATCAGTTAGTCTCTTTTACAGGCCTGTTTCTCTACAGTTACGGGCAAACATTACCACAGGTTAGGAAGAGCTTTGTGAATAAATAGACAAATAAACAAACCACTATATGCTTTCCATTCTCAGTTCTTTTGTATCTGCTTGACAAATATATACATTTGTCCTTGTATTTTAGTTCCTTAATAATTTTTTGTGTTGGCTCTGTTTAATTTACCTCACTGATAAATGCACTTGTTTTTTATTCTTACCTTTGCATGTATTAATGTTTGGTTCTGTCATCTGTGTTTGCTTTCTTTCTTCACTGTTTTCTGATTTCGTCCTTTTGTCTGAACAGAACAATAAGGACAGAATGTTTCAGGTATTTTCTTTCCTCCCTGAATACTTTTATCTTCCTTTCCTCCCTCTTTGAAACCATTAAAAGCTTTTTTGCAAAATTATATTTCATGCACAAAACACTGAACAAAACTGCTTACGTATACCTGATATGGACAAAAGTATTGGGCCAGCCCTCTTAATCATTGAATTCAGGTGTATCATTCACTCCCATTGCCACGGTTGTATAATATTAAGCCCCTAGCCATGCAGTCTGCCTTTACAAACATTTGTGAAAGAATGGGTCATTATAAAGAATTCACTGCATTCTAGTCCTGTAATGGGATGCCACCGTTGCAACAAGTCATTTGGTGAAGTTTATCCCCCCTAAATATTCCACAATCAATTGCAAGTGGTATTATTGCAAAGTGGATGTGTTCAGGAACCACAGCAATGTAGCCACAAAGTCGCAGACCATGTAAAATTACAGAGCGGGGTTGCTGAGTGCTGAGGCGCATAGTGCGTAAAAGTCTCCACTGCTCTGCTGACTAACTGTAGAGTTCCAAACCTCTTCAGGCATTACCATCAACACAAAAACTGTACCCTAGGATCTTCATGGCACAAGTTTCCATGGGTGAACAGTTGCTTGCAGGCTTTACATTACCAAGCACAATGCCTGATGATGTAATTGTCAGCTGGAGTGGTGTAAAACATGCCACCACTGAACCCTGAAGCAGTGGAAATGTGTTCTGTGATGGATCATGCTTCTCTATCTGGCAGTCTATGTTTGCTGAAATACCATGAGAACATTACCTGCCTGACACTGTGCCAACCGTAAAGTTTGATGGAGGAGGGATAATGCTATGCGGCTGTTTTTCTGGGGTTGGGCTCTTTAGTTCCAGAGAAGGGAAGTCATGATGCTTTAGTTTTCCAAGTAATTTTGAACAGTTCTGTAGTTCCAACTTTGTGGGAAAAGTTTGGGGAATTTTCCTTTACAGCATGACTATGGCCCAGTGCACAAAGTAAGGCCCGTAAAGGAATTATTGGATGAGTTTGGTGTGGAAGAACTTGACCGGCCCACACAGAACCCCGACCTCAACCCCATCAAACACCTTTGGAATAAACTGCAATGGAGAATGTGAGCCAGGCCTTCTTGGCCAACATCAGTGTCTGACCTCAAAAAAACTAGTCAAAAATTCCCATAGACACACTTCAAATTTTTATAGAAAACCTTCCAAGAAAAGTGGAAAATTTATAGCTGCAAAGGGGGGACCAACTCCATATCAATGGATTTAGAATAGGCTGTCACAGAAACTCTAGTAGGTGTAATGTGTATGTGGCCCAACACTTTTGTCCATGTAATGTATATTCAATGTTTCCCACTAGGTCTTCCTCTAATAGGATGTATATGATATGATGACTTAACTTTGAGCAATGCTCAGACTTTTGTTTTTAATCAAAAATTAACTTTGTTATATATCAGCAAATTACTTTACACTTTTAAATACTTTGATTAGACAGCCAGAGGATTCAAAATAACATACTGTTAAAGCTTGTTAAGGGATTTTTTCCTAAGGTCTGCGTTAGAACACCATTGGTAGATGAAATTGCTGGTCTTTTGAAGAATCTTATTGATACTGTACTCTTACACATAACAAAATTTCACTCTTTACCCCCCCCAGACTTTTTTCTCCACTCCCTATTCCCAGTCTTCACTATCCTCTCTGCTCTTTTTCTTGTCTGCCAAAGGTCAAGGTTTATGACCTGGAGCAGAAATGCAGGTCACACAGTGAAAACTTCCATCAGCTGTCCAAAGAACTCCTGAATTTCCGCCTGCAGTCAGAACCTGTGAATATCCTTAAACCTAATTCCACCTCTGCATCTGAGTTCTCATTCTCACAAGAGAAGAAACAAACAGCGACAGGTGGGTCTCACCTCACAGCCACAGTTTATATGACAGCATATTGGAGCCTTAAAAATATGTAGGTGGTGGAGGCATATTTTGAGAAAAAAATCTTGTGAAGTTACAAGAAAGGAAAGGTTATGTGAAATTAAATCTGTAAAAGTTGCAATTGGTAAACAGGGACTGTCACATAAACACCTTAGTTAGAAGGTGCAGTGGTAATTGATACACAAATCTATTACTTTGTCCAAATAGTCATGTTAATTTCTTCTGGATTGACTCAGTTCATGGCAATGGATTTCTTGCTTTTTCTCATAAATTTATGACTTTAAGCTCAAAGATTGTTAAGTTTTATCGTTTTTTTTTTCTAAATAATTTCAGTCTGAGTTTTTGTTACAGAGTATTATTTTACTCCCTCTGCATTGTATTTTTTAAAAGTTTTGCTTACAGTGGCCCTTATACACAATGGAATCATAATGAGTTTCATAATTATTAGAGGTGGGCATCACCAGAAACCCTACATTGCTGTATTATCACAATACTTTACTTACAATATTATTTTGTTATTATTGTAAACATTTTGTGACATGTTGAATATTGCAATAACATATATAGCGATATATGACCTTTTTTCAACTGCATATTATGTCCCCCAAGATAAACTTTGTCAGTATCTGTTTTAACTAATAAGTTTATTTTATTGCTGCAAAATGAGATAGTCAAGCAGACTGATTGACCAGCACTGTCATTAATATCTGTCACAAATGGCAAACTGAACTGTGTAATCCAACTGAACTGAATGCAAACACATATGAACTATGGTACTCTTACAGGCAGTTTAAGCAGTACAACCTGTACAAAAGCTTTACAGTCTCTTTAACATCTGAAGAATTTGAAAATAGATGTAGACTACATAGGTGGACTGAAAAAACAACTTAATTTGTCTATTCTAGTATGAAAAAGTTAAGTTTTTACTTTTCTATGATAAAATATTCATATTTGGTGTCCCTGTATTGATATAATATTGCCACACAAAATATCGCAGTACCATGCTTTGTAGTTATTATTATTTAAAATCTGTTACCATGAACGATTTGATCTATTTACTTCTTAGTGTGTGTGGGTCTGTGTGTGTTAATGGTAAATAATTGTTGCTAAGACTAGTAGGATTAAATAATTAAGTACCAGTGGGGTCTAACCAATTTAAAACTATATATGCACTCTAGACATGCCTGATAAAAGCATCTACAAAAATTACTTGAGATCAAAAGGCTTATGATCAGATAAAATGCGAGTCAGTGATCTAAGTCCCAGACAGCTCACATTACAGCTGGATCCACTCACTCCTGACCAGAGGTGGATACCATTAATGGTGAAAGTGCTTATTCATGATCAATATCTGCCCTTGATCACAGGCCTGATGTTTGACATGAATGTGATTTAACACATTAGTATTCTAATGACACATAGTGCAACTTGCAGAGCCAGCAAATAGAGCCATATCAGTGATGTAGATTTATACAGTCTGGTACAAACTAAAGGTCTTTGAAGTGCTGAAAATCCAGTTTTATCTTTCTCTTTATTCCAAGCAGAATTCACTGATGTTTTTGTGCCATTGCATATTATTATATATAAACCACAAGAATTCAGTGATGCAGGGGATCTTTGTTTACTTATTTTCAGTTTCCTCAGGGAATTCTGTTTTGTATTTCCTGCATTTTTTAAATTCTGTTGTGCAGATAGGACGTGTGTGTTGAGGGGTATTAGCTGTACCCTTACTTCAGTAGAAGATCAATAGCTGTGCTCCAAAGAGCACCAAATGGGTGTGGAAGGAAGGGTAGTTACTCTTTATTTGCTATGGAAATCAACATTTCACAGGTGATGAGAGTGCGGCAGACACACCACTGCTGATATCCCAGTTCTTGCCCTGCACACCGCAGACTGGAGAAAGGGAACCACCAGAACTGCTGTCTGCTGTCAAATCCAGCACCGTGACAACGGACCACCCCATCCACCAGTTTACCTCATCAGAGGTGAATCTGGGTGATGCCACATCTAAAAATATTACATTTATGATTAATGCATTCGCAACCTATCATGTTTTTCAAAATTTTAAATAATTAACACTATGTTAATTTGGTTGGCTTACATATTAATATCTTCAGATATAATGGGTAAATGGATTGCAACAGCCTGCTTATTGTTAAATATGATATAGCAAAATCACTTTTCAATGTCAGTGACACTTGCCTTTAATCCTCTCATTAATGTATAGATGGAGGATGAGGCCAGCCCATCACCCAGGTCCAAACCTCGCTACACAGGCCAGGTCCGCCTTTGCACTGCCCGTTACAGGTGTGTAAGACAAGCTTAAGGAGTCATTTCATTTAGGTTGATTTTATTATGCATTGTTTTTAAGTTAATAAGTTTGTAAATGAATTATAGGTTTGTAAATGAATGAGAAAATCTTTTCTCCTTTTAAGTTATAACCCTTATGATGGACCAAATGAGCATCCTGAAGCAGAACTCCCCCTTGTGGCTGGAAAGTATCTGTATGTGTATGGAAACATGGATGATGATGGCTTCTACGAAGGTAAGCTGTACACACCAGTTGTGCTTGTAGTTCACTGTGAGGTGTAGCATTAATGTCAAGTTCTGCCAGGTTCTGAAATAACAAAAAACTAAAAAAAATATAGGAATACATAGCCAAGATTTCTATACAGGAGGACGTGTTTTTTTCTGTTCAGGTCTATGATTATGCCTGAGTGCTTGTCTGTTGTTGCTGAATCGGCTTGACAGTCAAACAAATGTGTTCATCATTATGTTCTGCCTCAAAATGACAAAAAATTGCAAGTAGTGTGTGAGTTTGCATTTATGCGACACTGCATTTTGCTCTATTTATTTAATTCCTGCACCATCAGATTCATGTCTGTTGGGCACTGACTAGCATGCAGTGCATTGTACATACAGTACATTGTACTGTGCTGTATATGTAAAGTTGATGTATGTGTACAATGACACAAGGGGGTGTCTGTGATGCATTTTGTACTCTTGTTGTCTCTTTGTATTATATCTTGTTAACTATATGTGCAAGACATGACAATAACACACAGTCTAAATGTAATGCTGATGTAATCATTTTTGTAAACAATGCTGCAATGATGACTGCTTGACAGCCTTTGTCGTCCTGATACAGAATATGTCTGTCATATCCCTGCTGGCTATTTTCATCCTCTGACTTCCTCTTTGCAGTGTGTGGTGTCACCAGAAAAAAGTTTCTGTACACTTTTTCATAACTGGTGACTGGAGTGACTCTCTGTCTAATCTCTTTAGAATTATGAAGGCTTCTCCATCAGAGGAAATCCTAATCCCCCTCGCTAGCAATCCTACCACCAGCACAGCCTGTCATAGACACAGTAGTACTCAGCTGGTGTGATTCATTAGCTGCATGCGGTCAGATTGCATAGTATTGTAGAGGGGCCCTGTATTTATCACACAGGATGGAGAGTTGGGCTGCATACCAAGCTGTTGTCAAGATGGGACCTTGGTCTCTTTTAGTTTGATGACTAATCCAGCAGGGCTCAGCTTAATCATGAGCACACACAAACATCACACACACTCACTCAGATACACATGAACAGACACACCCAGATGGTCTTAAGGTCCCCCAGGCTTCTATGGAAAAAGGGATTGAAGGACAAGATGATAGGGAGCTTTGTTCAAGACAAATTTATTGCCTTTAGGGAAAATTTCACTGCAAATCTAAGCATTTTTCATCTGCATTGACCGCAGCATCTACATGCTCTAGGGCATTCCTGAAAATGTTCAAATGTTGTGGTTCTCAGAAATGTTAAAAGGAGTGTTTTCTAAGTTGTGTTTTGGAATACGAAAGATAGCATCAGAGAACCCATGGTGAATCTTACATCTTAGGGAATAGAACATACTGTATGTTTACATATCTTCCACCTCTCACTCAGTGACTCATTCCCACCTTGCAAGGAAACAAGCTCTCACTGACTGTTATGTGTATTCAAGTTATTGCTTTTCTTTTCTCTTTGTCTTGTAAGGAGCCTTTAGAGAAGCCTAATTTTAACATTTGCAGTAGGCATCAAAGAGGGAAGTTGTGCTTTCCTAAAGAGACATTTATTAAATAGTAGCAGTGTTTTCTAGGGCTAGATTTATGTTTTAAAATTATCATTATAAATGTGAAAAATGAAGAACAAATTGAAGTTATTTTCTAACTTTGTGGCTGTGCCTGTTTATGCGTGACAGGGGAGCTGCTGGATGGCCAAAGAGGACTTGTTCCTTCCAACTTTGTGGAGTTTGTCCAGGACAAAGAAAAACCAGCCCTTCAGGCTGGAGAGGGAGGGGAAGACCTGGGCCCACTTGAGCATACATCCCTAGCCTTGACAGCAGTGGATGGAGGTGCCTCCCAGGATAGCCTCCTGAGCTCAGCAAACGCCTTGGTTCCTTGTAGCAATGGGACAGGTGGGCCCTTGGATCCTGAGGACATAGCTGAAGACGTTGTGCCTTACCCCAGAAAGATCACCTTGATCAAGCAGCTGGCACGGAGTGTCATCGTGGCCTGGGAACCTCCGCTTGTGCCTTTGGGCTGGGGGAACATCTCTAGCTACAATGTGTTAGTAGACGGAGAGCTTCGTGCCAATATACCATATGGTGGTCGGACCAAGTGTTTGCTGGAGAAACTGGACCTGGACGGCTGCGTTCACCGTGTGTCAGTGCAGAGTGTCACCGACCGGGGCTTGTCAGACGAGCTACGCTGCACTTTGCTGGTGGGAGCCAACGTGGTGGTGGCACCGTGTGGTCTACGTGTGGATGACATTCAGCGTGACACTGCTGAGCTCTCTTGGTTGCCTAGCAACAGTAACTATGGTCACACTGTGTTCTTAGATGGGGTAGAGCACGCAGTGCTAAAACCAGGAAGGTACAGACTACGCTTCCTCAACCTGAAGCCTCTGACAGTTTACAAAGTGACTGTGGTGGCACAGCCTCACCAGGTGCCCTGGCAACTGCCGCTGGAGCAGAGAGAGAGGAAGGAAGCTGGTGTGGAGTTCTGTACGCAGGCAGCAGGTCAGAAAGGTTAATTATTATCCACAGAGTGTACAGTATCAATTATGCACAGCTTAACAGCTCACACTACTTTTACATCTTTAACAGTCTTGTGGTTGGTATGTAGAACAGATAGAATTTACAGATTACTACAGATCTGGTAATTTCAATTAATTGCATTGTCAACTTTCATGTGCAACATTATGTAATGTGAATTGCGATGTTATTGTATTGTGCTGCAGAAGAGTACAGCACCACATTTCCTTACCATGCCGTTGTTGTGTATTGTATTTTGTCTAGGTCCAACACCATTTTGCAGAACAGGTCAGAATGAAGCTTCAGTGCTGGGCTGGGTTTCCCACATGTTTCAGCACTAAATCTTTATCTATTGGAAGCCAATAGGCAGAGATGGCATTAGTGCTATGACACATTTTGCAGAGACAGTTGTTATCATGAATCTGAGAATGATTGTTTCATATCATTTAGTATAAGCAGTTTATTAAGAATTGTGGGCAAAATGGCATTTTATTATGGTTCCAAGATTGAAACCCGTTTTCAAACAAGTCTGTCATTCACATGTCCTTACAAATGCAAACAGTTTGTTCTTTGAAACCAAATTGTATGCTATTTTGCCCAAGTTTGCTGCACAGAGCAAATTCACTAATTAGAGAAATAGGCAAGCATCATAAGATATGATCAATAATTACTGTGATGAGTCATTTCCTCAGCCTATAGCCTAGCCTGGAATAACCAGTTCTATATAAAGCAGTGCCCCTCCACTGCTCACTGAAATTACCATTTTGTATCAGTGTGCATTTGCTTCTGCTTGAATGCAGTTGTGCATGTTTTATCCAGTGTTCAAGGAGATTGTAAAACAAATATTGAGCTGTAATTAGTCTCTCTGCATGTGGAGACACCAGTGTATATCTTGGAGTGACCCTGGAGCCCACATTGTTTTCGTTTTCTTTAATTTTTTAAAACTCTCATAAACATTAGTGTGAGGTTATGGTAGAGTACTAGACACAAGGTATACAGCCCGAAAATATAGTTTTAAAAATATTAAGCAAAACTACTACTACCCTAACTGGATTTCATTTCACATTTCATTTTTAATCAAGAGTATCTTAGGGTCACAAATGTTAGCGTTGTGTCAAAATAACTCATCACACACTTAAATGACATTGTTCAAACACAACACATAATGTTTTGTGAATGTTCCCCACCAGCAATGTCACACTATCACGTATCCGCATGAACTGATCTCCAAAATATAAATAAGCTGTTATATAATTTCATAAATTTAGATATGCAAGGCTAATTTTTAAATCAGCCGAGTTTGTCATCTTGTGAATGTTCCCCCCTACCAGAACCCCCAGCCTCCCACCCTACCTCCTCACTTCCTCTTTTGTATTTAAGTATTTCTGTGCATGGTGGTGTGTGTACCTATTTGTGCATTTAATGAATGCTTCACACCATTCCCTCTTTTTTGTTTCCTGGTTGTATTAAATCAAGAAATTGTGAGACTTATTTTTCTTACAATGGAATGGTTATCTCTCAGGGCCTCCACTGCCTCCCCAGGATGTTCAGGTGCTCTGTGGGCAGGCTCCAGGGGTCCTGCAGGTTCGCTGGAAGCCCCCAGTCCTTTCTCCCACAGGCACATCCAATGGGGCAAATGTCATTGGTTATGCAGTCTGCACTAAAGGACAGAGGGTGAGTTAGCATGCTTTAGTTTTACCTGGCAGGAATATATCTTCATTTTTATCTCATTCTTCTAAAAGAAGGTATAATAATTAATGACAAAGAGCCCTTCTTGCTTTAAAGAGGAACTAGTTTGTGGAAAAATCATAAGCATATGAAATATATATTTCAAAGCTCTGCATGCTGTACTGAGATACAGTATTTACAGCACTGTGTGAAATGTTTAATCTTGTTTAATCCAGAATAAATGTGAGAATATGAATATGATATTATGTCATCAGTGCCATCAGTCCACACAGCAGTGCCACCTACTTGTGATTAACATTTGGTACAAGACTTTCAGGCTGCGTGCTTTGAATGTCTCATAAAGGTCTCTCACTCCCTCTGGTGACTGCCAGAGTAAATCAACACACTGTACCTGAAAGGATAAATCAACATTTAAACAAATTGGGTAGAAACCTGCTTCTGCGCTGCTCCTGTGGGTAGAAATTTTAGGAACATTTTTACACCAGCATAATGAATGAAATTTTGGCATTTTGGCTAGCAAACACCTGCAGTGAAATTGTTTATTTGAATGTGACCCAAAATTGCAGTGTGTTTTAAATCCACTCAGAGCAGTGCAGCTCCACTAGCAAAATTGTGACCAGGATGGTGCTCAGAACAAAGAGAATGTAACTCATATTCCTATATTATGATAATGTATCATAATACTGTAAATAGTGGAGAACTACAGAAAACAGCATGGGGCAATTCAAATTTTAATGGTTGGATTCATTTTTTTTTAAACTTACATTGCTTGTGACACTCATCATTTTTCAGCTGTTGCTATAATGAAACCGAAGCTTTTGTTTATATTAACAATGTATTTTTTTCTTTTTAAATCCAGATAGCTGAAGTGTTGTTCCCTATGGCAGACTATGTTACTATTGAGCTGACAAGGATTCAATGCCTCGAGGCCAGGGAAGTCATTGTTAGGACACTGTCAGTCCAGGGAGAATCCCAGGACTCCCAAGTCGCTGTCATTCCAAACAACCTGCTTGTGCCTCTACCTCCGCTTCCTCTGCCACCACCAATGCACCCTCATCCAGTCCCCCCTCCACACCCTCATGCTCAACCCCTCCTCCAATCCCCTCACCTTCCTCATCCCACACCCCAACTTCCTGCCCCACCCCATGGACAACCACTCGCACCCCATCCTCCACACCCTCAACCCCATCCCAGACATCCCCATCAAGGTGGACCCCCACCACCCCAGATTCGTCCTCCACATCCCCAGCCGCAGCCCCTACATCTTCAGCCTCATCCGCCCCACCAGGGTCTCAGGCCCCAGCACCAACTACCTCTGCTGCCCCACCCTCAACCCCACCCTGTACCTCAGAGACCATTAAGTGCCAGAGACCTGGATGCCAAAGAGCACACGTCCCATCACGGGGGAGCTATTCTACCTGGCCAGCCTGGCTGGGACCCTACACGCTCTCCTTCTGCCCAGCCTCCTGTGTCCATGCAAGGCCACACCCTTGAGGCCCCACCCCCTGCCAATCCACGCTCCCCCTCCCCCCAGAGGATTCTTCCTCAGCCCAGAGGCACACTTATCCCTGACACTGTGGCCAAAGCCATCGCTCGAGAAGCAGCTCAGAGGGTGGCAGCAGAAAGCGGCAAGGTCTGATGAATACTGAATCACACATCATTATAGATGCTTGATGTAAATAACATTGCACATTCTAACATAACTCATGTCAGTTACTCTAATTTGGAATTGGAACAATTGAAGAATAGCTATTTGTGTATATCACAACTGGTTACATGTCAAAGAATGCTGAGCTTTCTGTGATTGTCAGTACACAGTAAAGTACAGTAAAGCTGTTAAGGTTGTCATTGTTACTATCTTATTTTTACCTACACATTTTCAGGGAGACAGAAGGCAGGGCAGATATGGAGAACAGGGTCATTCATTTCACCAGCATCACTCGGATGAAGAAGAGGAAGATGAGGAAGGGTTTGCACGTGGTCGTCGGAGGGGACCCTCAGTTGATGAGTTCCTCAGAGGCTCTGAGCTGGGGAGGCCGGTAAGACTAGTGTGATAAGTGATGAATCTTCTGAACTTCAGCACCAATGTGTTTTTCAGTGGAAAACCTCTCACGTGTTTGTATGTGTGCGTGCGTGCGTGTGTGCGTGTGTGTTTGTGTGTGTGTGTGTGCGTGCGTGCGTGCATGCATGTCTGAGTGGTTGCATGCGTACACACTCCTTAGCCCGTGCCTTTTATGTGTGTTCATGTGGGTGTGTTTGCCTATCCATGTGTGTTTGGTGTGTGCATGTATGTATGTTTGTATGTTGACTTAATTGTGTCTGTTCGTTTGTGTGTGTAACTACCAAAAGCCTCACTATAGTCACAATGAAGATTATCACAGCGAAAGCAGCCGAGGCTCTGACCTGTCTGACATCATGGAAGAGGATGAGGAGGAACTGTACTCTGAGATGCAACTGGAAGAGGGACGTCGACGCAACTCACACAACACACCCAAGGTGCAGTTCTTTGCACTTATTCTAAAACCCGAGCGTTATCCAAATTATTATTCCATGAACTGCACAGGCACAGATACTTCAGCTGAGACTGCTGCCTTGCTTTGATTTATGTTATTAGTGTGTGTGGTGAGTTTAATTCAAATTTCTATTGAAAGAAAGAAGCCCATGGATAGAGGGGCAGATGCAGTGGGTTTGGCCAGACACAGAGATATGGAAACTCCATTGTTTCACTGTTTCTCATGCGGCCCTCAAGAACACAACTGGCTGTTTTCTTCTACAGCTGCCAAAGATGCAACATTTTTTTGCCATTGCAGAAACTTCAGTGAACAAACATATCAGTGTAGATAACTGCTGCTGGAGCAACATCTTCAAAGTCTGGACCTGCAGCTCCATTTGCTGTTGCCAAAAAATGCTTAATTTATCAGAAACACGGATAGAGAGAGAGAGAGGTTGAGTTTGAGTAGATTTTTTTTTTCAGTGTTCCACCATCATGCAGTGAAACAGAGATAGGCTGAATTTGATTAACACAGACAGAAGACAGACCTTGAAGAGAGCTAAAGGGAGAGACTGGGTTGAAAATATAAAGAGAGACATAATGGTTAGAGGTGTAACTTAGACTGCACTGACTGATGTCTTTGCCTTTCTTTTTTAGTGAATTGTTTGCAAAATTTAATTGATAAGGATGATGCTAGTTGTTTCTTAATTTTGGAATGGTAATATTTCCTTTGGGCTTGTGTGTGTCTGACTGTGAGTCTATTTGTATGCGTCTATGTTTCAGTGCCTGCCTGTGAGGTCTGCATGATTTTGTTTACATACAAATCGTACAAGTATGCTTGACTTGCACTTCTTCACACGCTGTTTATGAGTACGTCCGTGTTTCTGTGAGCAACTCATGAATGCTTTATGTTTGCGGATGTTTTCTGTGTTTGTGTGTATTTCAGACAAACACCCCTGCTGGTGGCCGTCATGATCGGGATAGTGGGAGGCGAATTCATCATTCCCAGCCTCAGAGACGGCCTCTAATGGTCCCGTCAATTGGTCAGTATGGGCAGGTGGCTTAATTTTTATGTTCTATGTGACATAATACAGTAGTGTTTGTTACTTTATTAAAGATATCATGAGCTTCTTTGTGTCTCCAGATCACCTTTGTGTCTGCGAACCATGCTCATATCCTTCTGTACCTTGACTTTGATCTTCCAGAGATTATTATTATTAAACTGCTGTGCACTGTTGCACCGCACAGTGATGTGTTAATCTACTATGACGCTGATAAAGAAAGAAATGCCACAGGAAATTTGCATATTTGTTATTACCTGTTTTAGGAGGCAACACAAATCTTTAGTTAACATTTTGGGAGAAGAAAGCTTTGATTTATAACCCCATCACCTTCTAACTGGTATTTTCTGTAGAGGTAACCTCTGAGAATAACAGTGAGGGAAACCTCTCTCCCATCACCGAGGATGTTTACTATGGCAGAGTAGCTCGACACGGGACGTGGTCATCCCGCAGGCACATGGGCGGCACCAGGTCTCCCCATGGTATGTGCCTGCAGTCCTGTTTTTACCACCACCACAGCATGGCAACAAAAGTGCCACCAGCACCTGGGAAATAGCAAGAAATAGCTGTGGACACTTGCAAATGCCTGTTATGTTGTCTTAAAGATTAAAAGTTATTATTATGATGCTTACAGTTGAACAGCATGACAGCACTGCACTGAAATGTTGGACCCACTGGCAAGCCATACTTTGGGTCCAGGATCAACGTTTCCTCAGTTGCAGATGATAAGTGATTGATTCAGGGAATGCCTCACAACACTGCACTGAACTCCAGACGCCTGCTAAAACCCCTCTGTTTGTGATACAACCGCACCTACTACACCAGTCATGCATGAACCTTTAAGAGATGACAGTGGTAGGCACTAAAGAATGACCACATTGTCACTGCTTCGTGTTTCTTTAGATGTTTGAGTTTGAGCTGTAAGAAATGCAGTTGTTCTTACATTTCTTTACAACAGCAGCTTCCTTTTACATCATCAGCTTAACCTTTCAAGAAACAAGCATTGGCCATATAGTATCAAATTTTGCTAGGTAATGCATTTTCTTAATATTACAAGGGCGAATCAAAATTCAAAACAGGTTTTTAACAACAACACTGCCACCTCAGCTTGAGATCTCTTCTTGCTTTGAGGGTTGACACAGTGTGGTTGTTTTAGATTGTTGTTGTCTGGGTCAGTATTTGTTTTAAGTGGAGTTTTTAAGACTTTAGCATGCATGTCAGGGCCTTCTCTGTTGCTGATGTTGTGTCATGTCCATAAATCACAATATGTCTGTATATTGCACCATGGTTCGCTCTATACTCATTTGTTTCTTAGAGAATATTCAACAAAAATTCATAGTAAGGGTGCACAAATTATCATGAATTAATACATGATTTTGTGTATGAACAAGCGTTAATTGATCAATGTAAAAACTTGTGAACTATCAGTGTTAAAGAATGACCAGGTGGTCCCTTTATCGTGAGGGCTACAAACATGATAATGCCATGACGAAGTCATGCGTGGATAATGACAACTTTTGGAATTCAACAGAGTGCACATTCATACCACTCAGTGTTTTAGTCTCTCCTAATAACTGCTTGACTTGACTTTGAAGTAGACATGAACATGATTATAAATGTATGATTCATGATGACCGAAATAACGTGGTTATTGCATTATTCATTTTGTGTTCTTCCAGTAAAGAATGCTTCGAAATACACTTAATTCATACACCTGATAGTTCATGAGGTTTCACATCAGAAAAGATTCTTTTTCATGCATGGTGCCATGTGTGAATTCGAGCATAAATATATGGAAAAATAGAGAAATTAATTCAAGTATAGCATGTATATATCTGTGTGTTTGTGGATGCATGTGTCTGCACTGCAGAAAGTGGTTCACTGGGTCACAGAATTCTTCCTGCATGGTGAGAGGTACAATTATGGCTAGATGAGAAAATGAAATCTGTCATCAATAAGACTAATTAAGATGAAAAATCCTCTCATTGATTTCCTGTGACAGAAGCATGGCACCACAAACTTGCTCATCACAGAAGTGTTGTTCACTGTATGCAACAATAAATTTTCTCAATGATTTTTAAATTTTGTTGAAGGGATCTGTCTAACACTGTGAACACTGGCTGTTAGTATTTCACTTTACAAGTTTACATCACAGTAATAGAAAGTTGCACTTAAATTACTTTGTATAATAAAACATGGTAATGTTAACACTAGAACCGCCAACAGTCCAAACTACCTGGAATATTTTGACCCCATGCTGAAAGAGCAGCAGCAATGGCAAATAGATCAAAGCCTTCTTTTTAAAGAAGTTAGGTTGTTAATTTTTATCTAATATTTCTAATTATGGGTAAGATTGGACAAAATCAGCACTTAAGACTGAGTTTTAAGGAATTTATTAATGTTACAAATGACTTCAAATTATTTGATTACACATCGGAAAGGTAAAATATTTTTTAGAATTCACTAATTAAAAAAGCATACAGCAAACAACACAGTTCGTAACACATATATTAATAATTTAACCAATGTAGAAGAAGAACGCTATGGAAAAGGTAAAATTATTTTTGGATAATGTATGGTATTAGTTGCACTAAAAAAAGAAGGTGTAAAAAACAGAATGCTCACTGTGAAACAGATGGAACAGATCATTGCCTACATTTTAAAAATCACTATATAGTTGACTACAACAAAATAAGAAACACATTTGAATAAATGTATTGTAAAAGTAGTACAGTGAAAATTTATCACACAGTCCACCTCTGAGTCCTCTTCACCAGGCTTCTCTCTCACTCTCATCCGCCGCATACTCTGCCTCCACCTCAGTCTGCAGACCTTCATCTCCTTAGCTCTGCTCCACAGGTCTAAAACCGGTCCAGTTTGGCTACTCTGCTCCGGATTTCGCTATTGTGTGGATTGGTTTGCCACATTTGTACCCTGCTCGATTCAGCTAGTATTCCCACTGTTCTGTACAACCAGCAGCCTGCCCAGATTTGCATTGCTGCACCGTGGCTTAATATCCATTCACCATCTCGTTCAGCCCTACAATAATTATTTGATTTTTTTCAAACTACCTGCCTTTTATATTTATCTATCAGTGTCATTCAGCTAGCTCTGGCTCATGATATAGCAGTTTCATATCAAAATGTGTGCAAACTACATGTTTTGCGAGGCAGCCAGGTATCAACCACTGTAGAATGAAGCATTTTACATTGATTTTTGTGGGAGTCAAAATGACACCCTCAGCAGTTCTACGTAGGAGTGGTTTGTAATCAGCACCCTTCTGAAATTCACTATATGATGAATAAAACAATTTTAGGAAAAGTCAGAAAATACGAGCTAATTTTAACAGAGTTGCATTATTTTAAAATGACAACCCCAAAATGACCCCCTGGCGGTTCTAGTGTCAATGTCTTCTACATTTGTATTAGTTTGTTGGCTAGGGATGTCAGATGATAAGATTTTATTTTTTGTCTTTTCGGTGCTGAAGATGGCTACAGGGATCGGGATCGCCGCTCTCCCACGTACTATGATGAGTCAGAGCCTGAGGAGTCCTTTAGGATATTTGTAGCCCTCTTTGACTACGATCCTCTGTCCATGTCCCCCAACCCAGATGCGGCTGATGAAGAGTTGCCCTTCAAAGAGGGGCAGATCATTAGGGTGGGAATTTCAAATGCTGTGTTGTACTGTGTTGTTTTTATTTTTTAATGTTTGAAGTGAATCCAAACTGATAGGGGCACTTTTAAACTAAGAAGAAATGTCAGTTGAATGACTGTGCTTTCGTCCTCACCATAAAACAGTAGTAGTAGCAGCAGCTCTAAACATCCCTCTGTTACTGTCTTATCTGCCAGGTGTATGGTGATAAAGATACAGATGGGTTTTATAGAGGTGAAGTGAGGGGCAGGATGGGGCTGATCCCCTGTAACATGGTGTCAGAGATACGAGCGGATGATGAGGAGACCATGGACCAGCTCATCAAACAGGGCTTTCTGCCACTCAGCACCCCTGTGGATAGAATAGGTAACACACAAGCATGCTTACTTTTACAAATCAAGATGTAAATGGTTGACACAGGTAAACAGGGTTAAATATTATGAATGAAAATATGTAATTAAATATGCCCTGTTTTAAATGGTGCTTATTTTTACCTTCAGAGCAGAACAGAAGAGGTCTGCGTCGAGATCAGGCCTCCCGGAGGATGGTGGCTCTGTATGACTACGACCCCAGAGAGAGCTCTCCAAATGTTGACGTTGAGGTATCGCTTACTATGAAGGCAAACTGCTAAATGCACAAATGTTTATAGAGGAACAACTATCGCAACCCACGTTAAACTTCTATCTTGTAACAATCACCTTTTATGTGCTTTTAAAATTTGTCTCAAAATAGAGTAGTCTCTATATAAATTTGATTGTTACCTATTGGGAAAAGACCTCTGTTTAAAAAATGAAAAACATTAGCCAAAACTCAAAACCATTCAAAAATTGCAGATTTGTTTATTGTATACTTTATAAATATATTTGATTTATCCCTTTATTCCATCTGTTTGTCTAAATGGAAATAAGGCGTACAAAGAAAACACAAACTGGATTTTACTGTGACTTTGTTATTTGTATATCTCTTTCTGTATGTCTGTGTCTTAATAGGCTGAACTGACATTTTGCGCTGGTGACATCATAGCCGTGTTTGGAGATATTGATGAAGATGGTTTCTATTATGTGAGTGCTGCTTGTCCATGTTTGTGTGGTTTCTTAGTAATCCTCGGGGTAATTCCTTAGAATCTGTATTACACACAGTTTTTCATTGAACAAACAAGATATCACGTGTTAATCCTTTAGAGGTTCTGGGATTTTTAAAAATCACTTAACAAAGTCAGCCTTGTTGTTTCCCACATTTACAGTAATTACTGTAAGCTTAAGATAACTGACTATAGCTTCATGTCTGCTGTACAGACTTGAAGATGGTATTGATCTTTTTTTTATCAACTAACTCTTAGTCAGAAATCAAACAGGCACATTTCCTAAGATATGAATATACTTTTTAAATACTCCAGCCTCTTAAGATTTCAGTTGACTGGTTGTAACAAAAATGATTGTTATACAACAGCTCACAGAGTGTTGAGGACTGCAAAAGAAACTGCTGATATTTTTATAAAGAAGTCAGTGAATGATTTGCCTTTTTGACTTTTTGATTTTGATTAACAGTATTCATAAGTACTAAGCACACTGACACACATACTGTACTTCTTTTCTTGTGATGAAAATCAACTGGTGTTTTGCCTGTTAAAAGGTTTTAATGTGAAGCTGCAGCAGGAAGAAGGGTTCCATTTGCATTAGCAGTAACTTAAAAGAGCAATTTTTAGAGAATGTGCCACCTGCACCCAGTCTATAAAACTGCAAATAGATAAGCTTAGCAACACTTTTATTAGTAGGATACAGGCTCAGTTATCAGCCCATTCAACAGTAGTGACTTAATGTTTTTTTAATTTAAATCTTTGTGATTCCCACTTAAATGCAATAAATTAGAAGGTAGTAGAAACTAAATGAAACAGCAAAATATTATATGCTTCTCAAAAAATTAAAGGAACACTTGGTCATCACAGTCTAATATAGTCAGTTAAATGTAGGGGATATGAGTCTGCCCAATTAGGAAGCATAAACCATTGTGAATCAATTATGACTGCTTTTGGTGCAAATAAAACTGATCGCAGGTGCATGGCACCAAGAAGCCCCCCCTAAAAGGTAATGGTTTGGGGTGGGTTGGCTACAGACCATTGCTTTCTGCTTATCTGCCCTGACTGATTTTTTTTTTTTTTTGGAGTTTTGCTTTTTGGTAGTGTCTTTGCCACTACTAGTAGCATGAAACAGTACCTGCAGCCCATTCAGATTCTACAGACAGTCCAGTTTCTCCAGGATGGCACATCCATACGTACTGTGTCAAGAAGATTTACTGTCTCCTTCCAGCGGAATCTTCTTATGCCACTGCAGTGGCCTTGCATTTCTCCTGGTGCAGGACAGTGATGTGACCTGAGTGTGGCCAGAGTGGGTGGGAAATTCTTGGATGTCAAAGGCATTGATGTCACTGACTGGCACTAATATTTTCCAGACCTGAATCCACTTGAGAATATTTGGAATGCTATGTATCTATGCAGTCAATGCTGCCAAATATCACCGCACACTGTCTAGGAGCTTACTGATGCCTTGATCCAGGTCTGAGTCCCCCAGGACACCATCCACTGTTTCATCAGGAGCATGCCCAGACATTGTTGGAAGTGCATACAGGCACAGAGGCAATACACATTCCTGAGCCACATCACAACACAAGTTGGAGCTGCATGTAATTTCAGTTTTTAACGTTGATTTGGGTGTCATTTTGAATCCAGCCCTCAAAGGTTTGATGATTTTGATTTCCACTGACTGTTACATAATTTTGTTCTTGACAAATCACACAATATGTGTCAAAATCTGATGTGTGATTTAAGTGTTCGCTTAATTCTTATTGGTTTTTTTGAGCAGTGTATTTGAAACAGATGGATAAGAAAATGTGAGAGAAGGGATTTGGATAAATTGAAGGCCCAGCATATGTCTTGTAAATATATTAAATATGCTGGATCCACAGAGTGAATACATTATTTTCAGTTAGCTGTGGCAGCTGCACAGAACTGGCACTTCTTACACAGCAGTATTCTATCAGTTATATGTATGCCTCCTCTTCTCTCTCCATTGCTCTCCACAGGGTGAGATCAATGGCCACCGTGGTTTGGTTCCCTCTAACTTCCTGGAAGAAGTGCCTGATGACGTGGAGGTGTATCTGACTGATACTCCGTCCCACTACCCCCAGGAAGAGCCTGCCAACCGGCCCCCTGCCAACTCTGCCCCTGCCATCTCAGAGAGCAAACGGGTACATCATCATCGCCGCTCTCAGCGCTAGGCCCTGTGTCCATGCATCCTCCGTCCTCTCTCTTGATTTCCGTCTCTCGCTTCCTCCACTTGCCGTCTGTGTGCTGTTCATTGTGTGTGTTTGTCCATGTGGTGACAGTGGTGACTCTATACAGACTAACAACCTCCCCTCTCACCCTTTGGAAAAGGGACAAAATCCAGTGTTGACACCTTTCTGAGTCTCAGAGAAAGGAAGAAGCAAAGCCTGTCATGGACAGAGAGAGGATAGACTGGGAGCTCTGCAGGTGGTTTATGCATGTAGCACTGGTTAAAGAGGACTTGAAAAAGGCTCATTCTTTACACAAGATAATTTGGGAACTCCTTGCACTGAAACACAAAAATCAAATTGTGGTTATTGTGTATAATATTGATAATAAAGATAGAAGTGCTTTATTAACACATAACAATTACTACCCAATGACACCGAAAGAAATTATTTGAGAAGAAAAAGAGATAAAAGCATGCCTTTTTCAAACTTGATACATTTTATAGTAACTTTCTTGGCTCAACTGCTGTATTTCCTTAAAGAGGCTTTGTTTCTTTATGTATATTGCACACACATCAGATCTATTTTTCAGCCGTGGTGACAGTGGATATGCCATGTTTGCTCTGAGCTCGAGAGACAAAACTAACCACAGCACTGAGACGTCCATACTGTATTGTTACAATGGAACAATAAAAGAAAGCAATTGGATATTAAAAACATTCGTGCTCTGTGTTCATGTGTGTTGTTGTGTTGTTTTTGTTTTCAGTTGTCATAGTGGTGTGGGTTTTACCGACAGTGACAATGCTGCCACATCTGATTTCTTTTTTGTTTTTCCTCACCCGCTTGGCAAAACAAAACAAACAAGCAGAGGAAGATTGTTCATTTCACACCATAAATGGCTCTGTCTGCCTTGTACAGTAAGTTGGCAACTTGAGATACCAGGCTCACGGCTCTAATGCACACAGCTTGTGGTTGCAGAAAAAAGCTGTTAAATGCCACACGATATTACTGAAGCACTTGTCAAGTCTTTCTGTAATGCTTCATTTCTTGAATCGAATCAGTCAAATTCATCTTTTCTCTTTGTTTGGTGTGTATCTGAAAGCTAGGGACATCATTCATCCAACACATTTGATTCAGATTAGTGAACAGCATCCCTTTTGTCATCCATAGGTATTACAGTTATGATGTGTCACTCATGATTTGGACTAGAATTTGAGAAATTTTAAATCAGATTTCAATATATTAACATATCTTAATCTGAAATACCAGCTGCTGCATTAGATGAGAGGCCTGGTATCTACAGTTGTGTCCCTGGATGTTGTATCGTATATGAGTGTATTGTATATTCCCTTATGGCCCACTGATGGTGGACTTCTTCGGCTCTGTGGTGTGCTGATGTTGTGCTCAGCATTTGATGGCTTCCTCCTCAGTGTGTGTGAGTGTGTGGCCAAGGTTTTACATGTTTTGCAGACCCTAAACTGTTTATGATTGCATATCAGAATCAGAGCACTTTATCAATTCCAGAGGAGAAATTGCATTAAGGGGGGAATTGGATATCTTCTGTATAGAGGGAAAAAAGCATGTTCAAATAACGTAAATGAGTACTTTTTTTAGATTAGGATTAGGAGTAAAGTTAAAGTAAGTCTCCGTGAAAAGAATGGGTCTAAGTAGTTTACTCCTAAGTCATGGAATAAAAAAGTATATATTTCTGTTATCAGTTGAATCCAAATTAGGAGGTGCACAGACAGTACATAGGTTTGATATTTTTTATATTGTTAATCATTTTCAGTAACCCTAGTATCCTTCTACAGTAAAATCTTGTCTTTTGTACAATGTGTGGAAAACATTAGAATCCTATTAATAATTGATATCATCTGTTACTATAAACAAAAACATTTTTTAAACATCCAGATCTGGATGTTTAAAAAATGTTTTTGTTTAAAGTAACAGATTCATTTATGATACACAGTCCTGTACTGGGTATGATATTTGAAAAATTTTTAGGCCCTGAAAAGGAAAGTCACCTCCCTGCTATTAGTCATTGAATCCAATTTAAACATACCAATATGAGTAAGTTTTGGTTATTGGTTATGCATTTTCTTGGCTCTTCACTTTGAAAAAAGGTGACATCATTACATCTGTGTAGCAGTCAGGAAAGCAGTATTTGAATCTGAACCACATGACAGTCAGTGGATTCTTTACTTGCTGTCAGTCAAACCAAATCCACTCAACTGCTCCTCAATTTCTGAAGATGTTCTGAAGATATTCATATTCAAAAAATGAAGATTTTTTTTTTATCCTTGATTGTTCCTTGTTTAGTCATACATTTCTGATGGTTGAAAAAAAGATTATTTATTTTTAAGATGCCTTAAGACTTTACCTTATACAAATGTAACAGTGACAATTACAGAGTTACAACAAATTCATTTAAAATGTGTGCATACTAAAAAAATAATTTTTGTTTCCCTTTGTTGTAGGAATCTTTATCAAACTGAAAGCAGATAAAGTGCTCTTTTTTTCCTCAAACAAGATAGGGTTCAATTAAGGAAACATGCAGATGCAAAGGTTTAGGGTTGCAGTATGAAAGAGTTGGTTCATTTGTAATATGCTGCCCCATGCCTCCATACCTCCCCACCACTTCTCTTCCCAGGTTACCCCAGAAACCACCGAAGCGGTCAACAACAACGCCACACCTGTCCGGGCTCCATCCCCGATTGTTCGCCCCCTCCTCCCTGGAACCATGAGGCCCCTCAGCCCTACAAGGGGTCCCCATGTCCCACTGGACCCCAGGGACCCTCAAGATCTGGCAAACAAGAAGAAGAAAGGACTGCTTTCCAAAGGAAAGAAACTTCTGAAGAAACTCTCCCCTGTAAAATAAAACAACACAGGGAAAAATTTAATGTACAGTACGTGCACATGCTGGGCTCTGTATATTGCATCCATACAATCAACTCTGATCTAACAACACACAACAGAGAGGATGTGAGCTTTGTCTCCTGGACTGCTTGAGCCAATTTGAATACAAGTAATACAAATATTTATGTTCAGTGATAGATACAAACCAGTAATGTACAGTGCAGTGCCAAAATCAAGAGCGAGGTCATGTGCAGACACAAAAACATGTAACTGTGATGTATTTTAAATCAAGAGGATGATTAAAAAAAACAAACTAGGATTTTCATGACATGTATTTTTCCATTTTTGTTATCATCAGGCAAAATAACGTCTACATTTATTTTAAGCAGGGTATCAAAGCATCTGGTTACAAATAAGTTTCCAAAAGACGTTTTTCAGCAAAAAATAAAACAATGTGGGGTACTGATGTCACTACAAGAAAACAGGCACCATATTCCTCTAAGAAAGTCTCAAAAAAAGACTACACTGTTACTGAGGCATTCTGTGAAGTAATGCTGGCTGCTAACAAAATCCTTTATTCAGTGCAATATCATAAAGAGGTGGTAGCATATGTGGGAGTAAGAAACATTTCCAGTTGTACCTGTGATTAAGCAGAATGGATTTTTTTTCTGAGATGAAGGGAATTTTAAACAGAAGAATGGATTGGCAACAGGGCATTAACATCAGAAAGTTTAGCTGTCTCAGTGGCCTTTATGAAAACACTATGAGCACGACATTCCTCCTTTGATTACAAGGTTGACTTAACACCAGGTTTTTCTTTCATGATGGCTCGCTTGTGCTTTGTCATTTTTGAGAATTAAACAAGAGCAGTAATGTTTGTTGTCTTTGCTGTCAAAGTGTCATGAAACGCCTAGTTCAAGACAAAATTTTGTGTCTACTTATTGCACAAAGGTGGGTGTTTTGTCTGAAGATTGGTAAACAGCATATTTTGTGTGTGTGTGTGTGTGTGTGTGTGTGTACTGTATGTATGTGATGCATTCATATTTTGCACCTTTCATATTTCCTGTTCTCTTGCATCTTTTCCTGAAGGAGAGGCCATGTCGTTTTTGGTCCTGTGATCTAGTGATGTGCTGCTATCTCCATTGCCTTTGCACTGTTAAATTTATGTCCATATCCACTAGTGTTAAAAGAGAGTGGATCACCAAGAAATGTCACATTTGTAACACATTTTCAACAATGTTAATTGTTAAATTACTGACACAAAAACAAATGTGAACAATTAAGATTTATTAATATCCAAAGCAAAGATAACTACAGCTTGACAGGGGCAGTTAAAATATTTCAAAATGAGCATTTGCAAACTTCATATAGCATCTCATTTAAAAGACATATTAACTTGTGTCCAAACACAAATTATGACTTTCTGAAGTTCACGATATTCTTTTTGTTCTGTCTGGCACCTGCAGATGCAAGTGTGGTTACAGGCTGAAACTGCATAAAAAGTAGAAATCAAAAAAATTAAGACATTCATTGTCTTAATGTCCCTCTTTTTTGCATTTGCCTATGGAGAGAAACATTAACTGTGGAGAGAATTATTAATTTGTTTAACTCCGGTACACATTTTATATCACTCAGATTTATGCTCATGACCAGTACTTAGATTCTATGAGAACTATGCCATGCTAAATCAATATGTTGCACAGCTTCCCTACAATTATTATAAGGAGATCTGGCTCAAAGCAGGTTGTTACACTATTTTAATGTTCCGAAATTATATAAAAATGAGTGTAAATTGACTCCACTCACTATAGTCAATATTCTAATGTTCTTTTGGTTTGCTGACTCTCTGAATGTTTTATATATTTAATCAAGTCTTCAAAAAACAATTTTATTTGCACAATGCCACTGAAAGATTTGCACCATAAAGTGTGATCAGAACAGCAGACGGTAAAAATCCTGCAGATTGTTGCACCAACTGCCAATTTCTTATTTAATGACTTCTTTATATAAAAGCTCCACATTTAACAGACCAGGCTGAATCTAGTTCAGTTCAGTTTTATTCTGAATATATTCTTGCACTGATCAGAACTCTTTTATGCACCTACATGTGTGCATATAGACCTTTAAATTCAACAAAAAACATACGTATTTTGATGGTTTGACGTTGTGTTTAATTGAAAAGCTGATCAAATTCAAAATGAAAGCCTTGAAATGAATGAAAAAAGGAAGAAATCCCTATGTCTTTCCCCCTATGCTTACAAAAACACATTTATGTGACTTTTTTAATGGAAGAGATTTTTTTTTAAAGTATTGTCCATTTCTGTACTTAAACTGTAATGCTGCCTCACTGATCACATACAGCTTAGTCCCAGCTTATGACTCAAATGAAAAGCATTTAAATGGCAACTCCCAGTTTTCCTTTTGTCTGTCAAGGTGATAGATGTGCTTATTTCTACACGATTTTTTAAATAAAGTTTTAAATATCAACTTGAATTAGTAAAAGAAAGCACCTGCATAGTCTAAAAACACTGTGCACTGTGGAAGGGATTACAAAAGCTCAAGAACTTAATTACTACCTGGTGGAAAGTCTGTGTCATAGCTTTAAACAACTGAAAGCTTCTATTTTTATGTTTAGTTACAAATGTTCTTTCTGTCCTGTTTGTCTCCAGTTGTTCCTGATGTAAAGTTGCACTTGGCAGATGGGTCAGATGTGGGTTTGTTGTGTGACACAGGGTTTCTTTATTCTTTATTTATGAATATTACTGATGACATGCAAGGACAGGAGAGGTTGGCCAAAGTGGAATATAAGCTGGCAATGGGTTTACATTTCATTATTTTCCAAAGCTGTTTATGTACAGTTTCTCTTTCAATCTTTCACAGAACAGAAATCATATAGTGTTCCAATACCAAATCATTCACTTGCGAATGGGTGTAGTGTCTCTAAATGCTGTAGCTCTTTTGTACTTTGATTCATTTGTAGATAATTTATAAATGTTTCTACTTGATTTTACGACAGCCTTTTTTTAGTGCACTGAGACTTCCTCTCTCTGTAAAAGACTGCAAGCATTCTCCATAGTGTCCTTTGAAATCACATGTATAGGCCCACCGTATGTGCTTGCTTTGTGAATCAAGATAAAAAACTACAAAGGAAAAAAAGAAGAAAAAGTAATCACTGGACAGTATTTATGGTGATTAATTATGTATGGGTGTGCATGTGAAAAATACAACTTTCATAACCAAATTAAATTTGATATTTTTTAGAAATCTGTGTGATGTGTTTTTACTGAAGGGATTGGTCGGATTTAGATCTGTTGTTGTTGTTGTTTTTAACATAGCAGTTGTAATTCTTATGTGACTCTGTAGCAAAGACATAGAATAAATATAAGAAATGCTAAGTTATCAGACCATCCTTCATCTGACTTCAGATGAATTAGTATGTGCAAATTAGCAGGTTAATGAAATAATTAATGCAAGAATGAAACAGTTATTTATGATAAGGACTGCAAAAAGCATCATATTCCATAATGTTTACAAATGTATTACCAACTTAAGTGTGGTTGTAGAGGGGAGACTAGATTTCTAATCGTACCTTCACATCCTGTGCCACTATTGTCATTATGCCACCTAAATCAGTGTCACGTCAAAACTTTAAAAAACATCAGCTGAATTTAATTTAGATGAGATGTGCTGGCCTGAAATACTTTGTGAAGCAAAAGCTCCATATGTGGATTCATCTTCTTATAAACAATTTTTTGCGACTTTTACTTTAGGCTCAACATGACACATCATCCCCAAGGTCTACACATATAAACCAAACAATCCTGTTGTTGATTATGATCCACTTTTATTGCTGCACCGAACAAAGCGACTTATGCACAGCATTCTAATGCAATCCAAAGGTGTATCCTAAAGGCAATAATGGATCAAGCTTGGGGAAGTTTCTGTAAAAGTCCTCCAGCTTGCCAAAGCACACACCATGCGTTGCCAACTGTGTGGTATGGCACGGATTGCTTGAAATAGCCTAAAGTGTTGGTGAGATTTAATTGTGGCCCAGGGTGTAATCAGCAGCATCAAGTGGCTCTTTTGGTAGAAAATCCTCAAATCAGCTTTCATGCTTCATCCTTCTTAACAGATGACAAAAACCAAAACAATGGAAGTGAGTTGATAATGTAGCAGTGTGTTAACTCAGGCATATGTGTCTGGATAATTGTTGTAAAAAGTGTTTTGTTTTTTTTTTACAGTAGTTACACTGTACAGTGGTGCTTGCTTGTAAATATTCTGATACATTAAAATTTACTTCAGTGGAGTCACATAGACCCACTTGGCAGTTCCAAGAACTCCTCTACTATGAGGGCTCTAAGCCATTTGAGGCTGCCCTCCAAATATTTTGATTAAAATAGAAGATCTTTTTTGGTTGCATTTACTATTTTAAATAGGTGGTCATAATTACTGCCAGTAGAGGGGGCAATAAATCACAAATATATGTTGCAATGAGTTGTCTGCACACCTTTAAAATATGTATATATTTTGAAGGATAGTTGCAGTAGTTGATTAAAAAAGACAGAGCTGCACTGAACAAAATCTAATGCATGCATAGCCACATTATAGAGTTAGAGACAAAAACAACCGAAGTACTGATTCTTTTACAGCTGAAGTAGCTAGAACAGGTGGATTGGATTGTCGCTGCCTTTGTTGGTTATCATCTGTAGTGGTTTTCACTGGAAGAGCCTAAAAAAAGTAGATCTATGCAAGCTGTATATTCAGAATCACATTTAAAACTTTAGGTGTTGTCAAAGAGATTCAGTAAAAAAGGTTTGATTGGCTTTAATTTTAGAAGTCTTCAACAATGAGAAACACATCTAACAAATGATAAACTGAATTTAACATTTAGGGAACATATCTGTTAACATTTCCCTAATGTTTTGCTACATTTGTATAGAGAAATGACTTGCTTGTATCCTGCAAAAATTAGACAAATCACCTTAAACCACTGATTATTCCAAGGTTTTTGGTGATGGCTATAGGAAATGATCCTTTATACTTGACCAAAGAATTCTTCTCTCACATTCTAGTCACAAAAATTCATAAGCGGTGTCCCTGCTCCCTCCTTTCTCACACAAACACTCTCAAATATATCAATATCAGTGTGTTCACCAAATATATGAGAGGCAGGGGAAAACAAATGGAAGGTGAGTAGAATAGAGATTAGTGTTTTAGGTGAACTTTGCTTTTAAATTGAAAATGCATAAACACCAGGCAAACATTAACCTTTTATTTACTTCATTCTGTTCTCATAAGCTGCCAGACCTGCTGTTTTCATGCTGTTACACAGCAATCCTTAGGAGGGCAGCAGTGATTTTTAGTTGACTACTTGGTGGACTATGTAGATTGTAGGTAAGTAATGAGTTATAACATATATGGACTAATAAACCAATAGATCCCAGGAATGTGTTTAATTGGATGTCACAGAGAAGCATCAAATCATAAAAATTCCAAATGGCTGAACTTGAGGAAAAATCCTTCAGCCTTTCCCTCCTTTCCTTTAATACTCCCTTCAACATGTATACATATTTTATCATTTCCTTAAACTGAACATTGATGCAAAAACTTTAAAAAAAAATCCTTAAAGACTGAGAAGAAAATACTGCAGTCTCTCACTAGAGTTTTGCTGAAATACCCATTCTGTTCTCACAGAGGTAAGAAGGAGAGGAGATCCAATTTGTATATCAATGAATCTTTGTTTTCTTGCTTCTAATATATTTGCCTTTTCCTGTTCTTCCTTTTCCCTGCCTCTCTCACACCGCCCCCTTCCTTTTTTTTTTATCTCCCCATCCACGACCACCTCCTCTCCTCTTTTTCTCTTCAGCTTGCTCTTGCCCTTATTTTCCCTTGCTATCCAACTGATCTATATTGAGCTGTATGTCTCTGGAGTCCCCTGGGCCAATGGATGTTTAAAATTCTTGCCAGTTGTAACCTCTCTATCACTTG
The DNA here is from genome assembly GCA_015106775.1 of Etroplus canarensis. Lineage (NCBI taxonomy): Eukaryota > Metazoa > Chordata > Actinopteri > Cichliformes > Cichlidae > Etroplus > Etroplus canarensis. Next base: position 22,531 of record VUQH01038747.1, on the reverse strand, counting down.
ATTTTGTCCTGCCTGCCTCACCACCACAGGGGGGCATACGGAGACATTCATCTTCTGCTGGCCTTTCTGAATATTTTACAAAACCTCTGACTGCCAGTTAAACACTTCATGTGCATTTGACCCTCCTGCCCCCAAATCACAGCACGGATCATCCAGGTGAAACATTTTAATGTGACTTTGATGTACTCAGAAACCTTTGTCATGTGGTGAGTTTGAGATTTCTTTTGAAGCCTCTTGGCTTGAATATATTTTAAAGCTGTGCTGTGAGCAGCAATTTTTATTATACGTTATATGCTCTGCTGTGGACTCAGAGCTGATTTACCAACTAGCCACTCCACAGAAAAACCCACCAAACAACACCTCTTGTCCATATACTGTCCATATATTGTCCATACACTGTATATACCTTGAATACATACAGTATTTATATACATATAATATATATCATGGTGACATATTGTTTAGTTTTGTAGCTTTAAAATTTTTTATTCCACTTTGCTGCACTTACATTTTGCTGTTGCAACAATGCAATTTCCCCATTGTGGGACAAGTAAAGGTTTTCTTATTATTGTTATTCTTAATTGAGTTGGAACTGATGATACTAATTTTTGTGATTTTGCAATTGGAACTCTTGTCGATTCTTGCTTGATATAACACTTTAGCTGCCCAACAGCCTGTGGTTGCCATTGTCTGATTCTCCTCTTCATGATGCGCCAAACATTTTCAACAGGAAATACTGTAGATCTGAACTGACAGCAGGGCAGTCAAGCACACACACTCTGTGTCTGTACTCTTCTGGCAGAATGTCGTCTGGCATTGTCCTGTTGAAATAGGTATGGATGTCCCTGGAAGAATTATCTTCTTGATGGCAACATATGTCTCTCTAAAATCTGAATATACACCTTGAAGTCAATGATACCTTCACATACATGTAACTCAGCCATGCTGTGGTTACTGATGAAGCCCCCCCATACCATTACAGATGTTGGCTTTTGCATCTTTTACTGATAGCAATCTGGATGGTCATTTTCATCCTTGGGATGGAGAACTGATGCCTGTGTATTACCAAAAACAAGCTGAAATGTGGACTCATCTGCTAAAGTGCTTTTAGGGGTCAGTAAGACTAGAAAAGTGCTATATAAATGCAAGTACATTACATTACAAATCTGACCAGAGCACGCAGTTCCACAGTTCCTTCGGTCCATCTGAGGGACCATCTGAGATGAGCTTGGGCACACAGAACTCGGCAGTGTGTCTGCATAGAGTTGATGGATGGTTTCCTCAATGTAAAATACAGTTTCAAGTTGCATTTGTGGATGCATTGGCAGGCTGTGTAAGGTGATAATGGCTTTCCAAAGTACTCCTGAGCCCTGTTAGCTATGTTCATCACAACAGTTTCTTAAACAGCATCACCTGAGGACTTGAAGATGACATGCAACCCACATGCTGTAGGTTGCAGGCTTTCCCTTTACGTACTGAGATGTCACTGAATCTTTTTATGAAATTATGCATTGCAGATGTTGAAAGACATAAATTCTCTGCGGCTTTGTGTTGGGAAAGGGTTCTTTTGAACTGACTGACAATTCTCTTATAAATTTTGGCACAAAGGAGTGAGTTGTGACTCATCCCTGGTTGCGAAGATTGACCCTCGATGGATGCTACTTTTATACCCAATCACTTGCTCCCACTTGCTTCCAATTAACATTGGTGTGGAGTCTTCCACACCAATGCTACTTGAATATTCTTTTCAATGCACTTTTCAATCTTATTTTGTTTCTGCCTGAGTGTTGTAGCCATCAAATTCCAATCTTGAGTCTATTTAAAAAATACAATTCAGTTGGTCAGTAAAACTATTGAAAAACTTTTCTTTGTACTTTTAGCAGTTAAATAAAGGTTGACTTGACTTAACATATGTCAGATTTTTGTTGTTAATTGCATTTTTTAAAATTTCTCAACTTTTTTTGAAATGGGTTTTGTAATGTACTCTACTTGGAACCCATTCCACATGTTCCACATCTGGGATACAATTTCTAGTTTATATTGAAGGTTTCAGATGCTTCACCCAATAAAACATCCCTTTGAAATATAATTATATATCTGACATGTGAGAAAGTCACATGCATGCACATATAGTCAGTAACAAAACAGTGAGTCCCATGTGGGTAATTTTCACCAGGCACATTTTGCAAAACTGAACTGCTCTTTTTTCACAACAATTTGAAAAACTAATAAACTCTGGACTAAGAGTTTCTCCACAAGACAGAATAACTCAAGATGAGGTAAAAACAAACTGCCTCAAGGCCCCATTAATTAATCATATGTAATTATCAAACAGATTTGCATTAATCAAATGATCAGAATGTAAGTGCTACACAGTGAACCTGCAGCTCTTACACCTTAGAGGTATCTGCACAGTTTGCCTGCAGTAACTCAGTCTTGTTTTTGGAAAAAATTAAACAATTTCTTTTCTTGCTCAAAGTGTCAGAGGCATACACTACCTGTACAAATATTAATGGATTTAATGTACTAGAATTTGCAGTAAAACATCTGGCAATGTGGCCAGATAGTATCATAGGTCTTGAAGCTATAAGCAGGAAGTTTAATACCATAGCTCTCTTTTCTCCTTAAGTGAGAAACTTTTAAAAAAAAAAGCTTGATCACACTGAACAGTTCAACCATGCATGCATCCATCCCCTCCAACATTAATGTAGTTCTCAGCAGGTGGTTGGAGGTAAGCCTGTAACCTGTCCAATACAACACTCTGTGGGAAGTCTGCTGGTGGGAGGATATATCACCTGGCCAGTAACTCACTGGAGGCATCCCACAGGGGTTGAAACTGATATTCATGGCAGCCATGCTCCAAAAAGAACATTCATTTGTCATAAGAGGATGGCTGTTAGCTGACGTCAGTGAAGGGAAGAGCCCAGGACACAGGCCTTGCGTTGCTGATTTATCGTTGGCTAAGAAATGGGAGACATCCACACGGCACGACTTCGCTGAAGAGCTCTCAGAGCTTCAGCGCAACGAATACCGAAAAGATTGGCTTTTCTCTGGCTGGCTATAGTACTAAGTGTTATTACACAGGTGTAACGACAGCTTTATGTTCAGAGACTACACTGGAGCACTCCTTAGAGATTTGAGCAGAGAATACAGAAGCAGTTTGCAATGATTTCCACTCAGAGGGATTGCTTATGGCTGCAATTGACTTGGCTGTTCTTGAGCCAGTTTTTCTGTTCATTTATTTTATTCATGTGATCTCTGCCATTAAGATGTAGCAGGATAAAATGAGCAGAGCTGAGTTGTTTGACAAATCAGTGAATCCTAATTTTATCTGTATTTGGCACATGAAGAATAATAACCAGTATTAAGAAATTTACAAAATGGAACATTTCTGCAAATCACAATCGTTCACTGACCTGAGATATGTTGTGTAAAAGTTAACACATCTCCCAATCATCTGATGACCTCAGTAAACACCAAGAAGTGAAAAGCATGGGCATAGTTCATCTAGATGTTGAAGTGAAGGTGAAAGGTTGAATCTGGTTACAGACGCTCAGTGGACAGCTTCTGTCCTATTTAGAGAACATGGGTTGTCATAACACTGTTTCTGCTTATTTCTCTTTTAAGGCTATTTTAAGGATCAGGTTGGCATTCAAAGCAATGTCCTCCAGTTTACCTCATTGTTAACAGACAGATTATTTTCTGTAAAGACTGGGTGTTTTTATTCATGTAGTTGTGGTATACCTCGAGGTTCTCTTTCAATACCGTATGCTCCCTGTGGCTTGATTTTCCACAGGCATAATATCTTATTCTACCTCTACACCAATGATACACAAATATATCTGCCTTTGAATCAGCATTACTCATCTTGTATTACTTCCATCTTCAATTGCCTGCAGGCTGTGAAATGCCAGATGCCATGCCAGGAATCTTGATGTCTTTTCTGAGTTCACATTAAAATTTGGCAAATATATCAACAAGGTAGCTGAATTTGTTTCTTTCTTGTTTGTTTGTGTTTTTTTTAGCTGAAGAACCATGCCAAGATGAAGCCCATTCTCTCTCTCAATGCCATGATCATTGTTACCACCACACTAATCTTCTCATAACTGGATTAGTGCAACTCATGATGCCTGGATATTGCCCTGTCAACATTGTCTCATCTGCAGCTGGTGCAGAATACAGCTTCAATTCTAAAAAGGTTGAGACATGTGTAAAATATAAATAAAAGCACAATGTAATGATTTTCAAATTTCATAAACCAATATTTTATTTACAAAAGGACATAGAAAACACAACATAAGTGTTTAAAGTGAGACATTTCACTATTTCATTAAGAAATGCTAGTTTGCCTTGAATTTGATGGCAGCAACACATCTCAAAAGAATTGGGACAAGGGCAACAAAAAGCTGGAAAAGTAAATGGTATTAAAAGAAACAGCTTGATGAACATGTTGCAGCTAATTAAATTAATTGGCTAAAGGTTAGCAGCGTGACTAGCCATCTTAAGAGAATTTAACAGTTTCTCAGTGATCTGCGAGAAACTACATAAACTACAACAACTACTACAAAAATTGTGAAACAATTTCAGAATAGTGTTTCTTAATGTAAAATTGGAAAAACTTTAAATATTCCATACAGTACATAATGTCATCAAAAGATCCCAAGAATCTGAAGCCATCTCTCTGTGCAAAGGATATAGCTGAAAACCAATACCAGATACTCATGAATTTCGGGCCCTCAGACAGTACTGCATTGCAAACAGGCATGATTTTGTCATGGAAATCACTGCATAGGCTCAGGGATTCTTCTAGAAATCATTTTCTGTGAACACAGTTCACTGTGCTTATCCACAAATTCAGGTCAGAGTTCTATCATGAAAATAGAAAGCCACTAGTGAACATGAACCACAAACACTCGTCTCTGGGACAGAGCACATTCGGACTAAAGCAAAGTGGAAAACTGTTCTGAGGTCAGACAAATGGAAATTTGAAATTCTTTTTAGAAATCATGGAAGGACTAAAGAGGAGAGGGACTATCTGGCTTGTTACAAATCTGGAAAGGCACCATCAGTGCTGAAAGATATGTCCAGGTTTAGAGCAACATATGCTCCCCTACAGATGACGTATTTTCCAGAGAAGGCCTTACATATTTCAGCAAGACAATGCTAAATGTATTACAACAGCGTGGCTTCTTCTGGGTGTTGGACTTGCCTGCCTGCAGCCCAGACCTTTCACCAATTGAAAACATCTGAGGTGTCATGAAAAGCAAAATGGGACAAACAAGACCCAGGACTGTTGACCAACTGGAATCCTATATCCGACAAGAATGGGAACACGTTCCTCTCTCAAAGGTCCAGCAGCTAGTCTCCTCAGTTCCCAGATGTTTACAGTTTATTTGCTGCCATCAAATTCAAGATAAGCTAGTATTTTTATAAAAATATTAATACATCTCACTTTCATCATCTGATATGTTTTCTGTGTTCTTTTGTGAATAGATTATTGGTTTATGAGATTTGTAACTCATCGCCAGATTGCAACATTTTTGGAATTAGGGTTTGACTGAAAAAGAAAAAGCATTATGCCAGTGGTCTGCTCAGATCAACTACTTTTAAAGATTCCAGATTTGGTGGGTAATGAGGATTGTTATCATTTCACAATCTCACAATCAAATGTTCTTCCTCTGTTGACACTTCTGATAAAAATCTTAAATTGTAAATATTTTTAGTATTTTCTTTAGTGTCTTAAAAATTTAGCACTGATACAGGAATAACATGTGAACCACCTCACCTCCTGACTGTAGCTCCACATCAAATAACCTCCAAAAACCTTTGAGCCACCTGGAAGTTGCTCTATATCCACTACTACAGTCACAGATGGTGACTCCAACCACCTCTCTGTCATCTCTAATAGCAGTAACAGCAGGTTGCATGTCTGGAGCAAGAACTGAGATCTGGGGATGTTACCTGACTAAATAATCAACCAGTCTGCCATTGTCAGCTACAACAATGCCATCCAGCCAAAAAGGCAGAAATACTGCTCATATAAAAGCTCATTAACATTACTATGCATTGCATGAAACACCAGGGCTCTACAGTAAAACCAAGTTCATCAGTTCATCTACTCATATAATACTGTGCAAATGTCTCAAGCCAACCCTTATAGCTTTATGTTTTGTTGGAAAAAATTGAAATATGTATAATGATTTACTGAAGCATGTGCAAACATTAATGGTAATACAGTACATAGGGTAAAAACAGAGTTTGTACAATTCTAATGAGCCTCAAAGTCAATATTTGGTATGACCACCTTTATTCTTCAACATAGCCTGAACTCTCTTAATCAAGCTTGCTTTTCATTCCTTTAAGTAGTCTTAATAGTTCTCCAGTCTTCTTGAAGGACACTCCAGAACTCTTCTTTTGATGTAGGCTACCTTTTATCTGTTCTCTGTCAAGATGAACCTATACTGTTTCAATAATGTCGAGGTCTGGGCTCTGGCGGGGGCAGTCTATGACTGACAGTGTTCCATTGTGTGTTTTCTTATCAAGGCAGGCTTTTACTGCTTTTGCAGTGTGTTTAGGATAGTTGTAATGCTGAAAAATGAAGCTGTTGCCAATCAGACACTTGACCGATGGTGGTGCATGACAGATCAAAATCTTAAGGTATTTTTCTGCATCCATTAATTTTGACAAGATCCCCAAAACCACTGGCTAAAATGCAGTCCCAAACGCTGACAGAGCCCCCACCGTGTTTTACAAATGGCTACAGACACTAACTGTTCTACCTCTCTCCTTACCTCCTCTTTACATGTTGAACCAAAAATTTCAAATTTGGATTTATCACTCTGTTAGACCTGTTGCCACTAATTTTCAGTCCAGTTCTTGTGTAATTTTGGCATACCTCAGCCTTTTATTGCTGCTCTCCTTCCTTAAACATGGTTTCTTGACAGGCACCATTCCACTGGGACCATTTCTGATGAGGTTTCAGCAAACAGTAAATGAATCACTTGAAGGGCCAGGTGCATCTCTCAAGTCCTGCGTCAGATCTTTGCAGGACTCTTTTTTTCTATTTCTTAATAACATGACTTTTAGATGCTGTTCATCTGCTGTAGATAGCTTTTAGGCCTGCAGCTTTTTTTTTTGTCATTCAGTTGTCCAGTTTCCTTAAATATTTAAGGAAGGTCAGGTACAAGGACTGGACTGAGTGAAAAGGAGCCACTTTCTAAAGAAAAACTTTGAAAGACCTCTAGAAAGTCTGGAGAATTATTGCTCAAGACTACTTTAAACATTACAAGAAGGTCTGGCTCCTTGGAAACAAAATATAAAGAAATCAGGGGTGGCTCAAGACTTCTACACACTACTCTATAATGCACTGTTAGTTTTTCCAAGGTTTAATGGCATTTAGAGAGCCCTAAATCTTTCTCTGAGCCATATATTTAATAGTATATATTTGATCAGCCTCTGTTGTAAATTGGGAAGCTATTTATTCACTAGTGACACCTGCATGCTTTATGCTGTCACCCTGGCACTGGTGCCACCTGGTAATAAAACACGCACTGGGGCATTGAGTGCAGTGGGGTTTTCAGACATATTGTGCCAGTAATTGTTTCAGGAACAGGTTTTTAAGAAGATGTTGGAGAGAGAACTAGTGAAGATTAGTCTGACCAAGTTCATTAAACCCAGATGTTCTTTATCATAAATCTGATTTCAGCACTTTATCTGACATCTCTGTGCAGAAGCACAGTAGGTGAATTCCATAGTTCCTAAATGCATAACCCCCTGGCTTGCTCTGGGACACAAAAGTGCTCATATAACTGCTGGTTGCAGGACACGCTATGACAAAAAGACATCATGCTATTTCAGTCTATGCTTAGAACTATTCAGTGTATCTCATTATAAAGAGTGCATGGAATTTTAGGTCAAGGCAGATGAAGCGATACACATAAAAAAGAATGAGAACTGCAGAATTACCTCTGTGATTTTGAGTGTTGAGAAATTAAATGTGGCCTGAAGGCCTGCCGTTGCTCAGAAAATATATTTAAGCTTTATTTTGAGTCTAAGCCCACTAATCTCAAATATGTAAACACTGAAGCATGTACTGTCATGTAGAGGACTCATCTACCTACCAAACTAAAATAGATTTTATCCGATGCTTTGCAGCATGTATGCAAATATATAAGTGCTATGACATCACAAAGCATTTGTGAATGTATCCATCTGTTCCTTCCTACACACCAATATGTGTATGTGCATGAAGTGAGAATATACAGCTGACAGCTGGCAAAAGACGCATTAAACTTTCTTTTCCTCAAAAACTCAGTCAAATCATGCCACCGTGAAAGGCTGTCTGAGCTTAATGCGAACATCTGCAAATTTCTTAGATCTTTAACAACACAGGCCTATATATCTATATCTATATCTATATCTATATCTATATCTATATATATCTATCTATATCTATATCTATATATATCTATATATCTATATCTATCTATCTATCTATCTATCTATCTATCTATCTATCTATCTATCTATCTATCTATATATATATAAGTAGTATATAGATCCGTAATGTAGTATATGTCTCAGGATCAGAATACTTCTTTATCTTAAATTCTTATGTCGCAACACTCTGATAAATACACATAAATATGAAAACTAGAAATAAATAAACAGAAATAGAAATATGTATATAATAATACATATGAATATATATCTGTAAACATATTAACCCAATAAACAGTGTGATAGAATTCGGACAGCTGCAAAGTTATATATACAGAATGAGTGAATCAGTGTGAGTATATAGATATGTTAATGTTATATATACGTGTGTGTACAGTATTGGATAAAACTGCCCATAGGACAAACTAAAGTGTCACAGGGAGGAGTTGTAAAGTTTGATGGCCACAGGTAGGAATGATTTCCTGTGGCGTTCTGTAGTGCAGCTTGGTTGAATGAGTCTGTTGCTGAATGTGCTCCTCTGCTTGTCCAGCATATATGGGAGAGAGTGGGAGGGATTTTTCAGAATAGTCCTAAACCTGGACAGTATCCCCCTTTCTGACACCATTGTCAGGGAGTCTAGCTCCACACCCACGTTGCTGGCCTTATGGATCCGTTTGTTGAGTCTGTTAGTATCCACGACTCTCAGTCTCCTGCAAATATATATATATATATATATATATATATATAGCAAAAATATGAATTAGTCTTTCCTTTTCTACAGCTTACTTACTTTTTTCTTATTCACAAGTGAGTTGTAATAATGATATATGATTATGACGTATTCCTGCCAAGAAGATTACCATTCAGCTTTAATTTGTCAAATCAAAAATTGAAATGTGTAGAAACCACTGACCATGTGTGCGTTTAATTTGCTCGCGGCCCTTCCGATTATACCCACGTGGGTCTGGTTAATCTTCCTCGCGGCACATGTTTACTGATTTCTATGATGGGAAGAGCCGTCTGATGCTGTCCTGACAGTGTCGGCTGGAGCACTGATGACGGAGCAAAGAAGCTGTCACCATTTAGAGGACAGAGACAGCACAAAATTTAGGCGACTGAGGAAGTAAATCAGTATTTTTATTTTATTTTTTTTAAAATAATTGATACTCTACATTTAGAGGACATTAAGGCTTCAGGCAATGTAATGATTTGTTTCCAGCGCTTTCTTTCAGAGTGGATGACCAAAACCTGCAACTTCACTAAAATGAAGCTCAACTTTCTCGTCCGTTTTTGGTTTGTGGTAGTGGCAGTTCTAACAGCTGTTAAAGGTGAGACAGTGACTGCTTTCATTGAAGACAGTTTCTGCTTACATTCATCCGCAGATTCCAAGGGTTTATTTTGTGTTGTGAGAAACAATTAACGCTTAAATGCGTTAAACATGAAGACAACTGGGTTGGAAGGAGCTCAGAGGTTTCAGCTGTATTTACTAGAGAACAGTAATGAAGACGGAATTTATATATACTTGATGCTCTTGTATCTGCTTTGATAGAATATGCACATACAGACTGGATACAATAGATATGCTTTTTTGCCCCCCGTTCTCTGGCCTGATTCTGTAATGGTTTATCATGCACATCCTTTATACTGTTCTTTCCTATAGGCTTTTATTAGCAAAAACAGGCCCAATAAAATGCTGTGGCGGTGATGTTGACTCCTAAACACAGAAACATTAGGAAATTCTCATAATATTTAATTGAAATCCATTTTTCATGACTTGTTTGTTTGCCTGGTTAATAAAAATATAGGATTGTGGTTTCATATTTTTCTAGGGTTGTGGTTACCACCGATGGCCTAAGCCCATTCTGTTATCCCTCTGTCTAAATGAAAGTGACAGCATGCTCTCCAGTGTGCATCAGGAAGCCTCATCTGTGGGATTAAAGAGGCCTGAAGCTGAGGTTGCACAGCTGTTTCTCTGGTTGTTTAAAGATAACCTGCATTGGGAGCTATGGAGTCACAGAAAGCAGTCTGTCCCTCTGTGATACCGATAGTATGTGGAAAAACTACTTTCTGAGATTGCCTGGGTTTATATCTATCCATGATATCTGTAGGTGCATTTTTCATCATACATATGTGTGACTCCTGCATTTCTGCAAGTGCAGGACTAAGCTGTGTTCTCACTGTGTGTCTAAGTGATAGGGTACAGCCTTTGATATCATCCCTGCTTGATAACCATGAATATGCATGACAGCCTTATCTTTTAGTCCAGTCACAGTCTGCTGTCTAATGTGTCTGTGAGACTCTCTGCATTTAAGCTAACATTTATAACTGTTGTACATAAATGCAGGGCGGTTAAATTTTCCTCTTAATATCTCTGGTTAATATACTTAAAGTGATCCAGCTATGCCTCACCTAATTGCTATCTAATCAATACATTATATATTCACTGATAACAAGAAGTGTTCACCACTGGTGGTGGTGTTTTGATAAAAAAAATGATAATTTTGAGGCAACAGTTAAGAAATACTGTGGATTATTTTTGTCTGTATGTTTCATATATTCTGTTAATTGGTTTAAGTTTTATAGGATATATTTAAACAAGCTGCATGTACAACCTTGAGACAGTATGGGCACATCTATTACATGAGCCTCTTCAATGTGAACAAATATCCTATTTTTAGATAAAAAATAAGATTCAGTTTTTTTTCTTATACTGGTTGAATAAAAAAATGAGGGTAAAATAAAATAGATGGCACTTAAACTAGAGTGCACATGTATCTCTTGGTCGCATATGATTTTAAACCAAAGTTTTTTTTTGTTATATTCCTTTATTTTTTTTTATAAACCTCAGCACTAAAGTTTGGTTATTGTTGCAGTTTGACCTTATTTGTGCCAATAATCACTTAAAAGCAGAAACCTCAGAACTGGAATGTCACCCAAATCTAATTATCTGAGGTTTGTACACGAAATGTAATAGAAATCAATTTATGGATTTTAAGTGTCTGTTCAGACAAACATGATTAACAACAGTGATTATACAGTCTCCCAGGGTTCTTTAAGAGTACAACACAGTGCCAGCTAACTTAAACCAGTAGTAGCCCTAGATGGAGAAATTACAGCTGCAAATAGCAAGTAAGTGTTGATGTACTTTTGTCTAAAACTACAGATATAAAGAAATTATGTATAGCATATGTGCATTTTCTACATTGGCCTTTATATGAAATTCCTTACATTACTGGGATTTATAAGACACTATTCCTGTGCATATTTGTTTAATATCAACTCTGGCATCTGATTTTCCTTTGCACTCAGGAAGAAATCTAATTTACATACAGATGTATTCATGAAATATGGCTTGAAATCTGAAAACAATGACATACCGCTTCTAAGATGCCTGAGGAAAAGGCGTATTTTACATTCTAAAAGTTATTTTTGTGAGGTAAGGGAAAGTCATATTAATCCTGTGGCACTTCAGCATGGAGGAAGGCAAATTACCAAATGCCTTTGGCTGCAGGAAGAGGAATCTGTCATATACAACATTTCATTTGGACAAACAGTTATCCTACAAAAGCTAGAAGGGAACCCTTTTTAGCACTCAGAGGCTGCATTCGCCATTTCCTTTATTGGATTGCATCAGTGTATTACGTCAATAGCAGAGAACAGAATCACTGAAGGACGAGCATGACACTGACCTTTAGTGCACAAAACACCACAGAAGTCATATTTATGAAGTATTTTTATGTTTTAGAGCCAGAATATTATACTAATGTGCATAATTTTCTGTAAAAACACCAAAAACACCATCATGAGTTTAATCTAGATGAAAATGTATTTGGCACCTTGTAGACTGGCTGTAACTGTTCCATCACCTGCCATTCAGTGTATTTTTTTAGCTTGGTAAGCTGGCACAGATTTTTGTTTTAATATATTGCCTTGAATTGGGACAATTTTTTTCTAACATTGGTGCACACCTTTGTGTTTTCCTCGAGCTGGTTAGGGGGCATTTTATGGAAGAGAAACAGGAAATGAAGGAATCCAATGAAAATTGATTTATAAATTTAATCCTTCCTTCTGGAAAAAAAAAATTGTGATAACCGTTGTATGTTTTTTTTGGGGAATACTTACACAATTTTTAAAAAAAAACATACAACGGTTATCACTGATGCTGTTGTGATTACCTTGACAAACAAATCTCTTCTTCTTGTTGCTTTTCCTCAGTAGTGGTTTTTTAACAGCTATTTGACCATAAAGACCAGATTCGCGCAGTCTTCTCTGAACAGTTGATGTAGAGATGTGTCTGCTACTAGAACCCTGTGTGGTATTTAACTGGGCTCTGATCTGAGGTGCTGTTAATTTGCAACTCGGATGAATTTATCCTCAGCAGCAGAGGTGACTCTTGGTCTTCCTTTCCTGGGGTGGTCCTCATTTGAGCCAGTTTCGTCGTAGCGCTTAATGGTTTTTGCAACTGCACTTGGGGACACATTCAAAGTTTTTGCAATTTTCCTGACTGACTGACCTTCATTTCTTAAAGTAATGATCGACTGTTGTTTTTCTTTACTTAACTGAATCTAAAATATAAAACATGTTTTGAGTTATTTCACACTTTTTTCTTCACTACATAATTCCATACGTGTTCATTCATAGTTTTGACGGCTTCAGTGAGAATCTACAATGTAAATAGTCATGAAAACAAAGA
>VUQH01038746.1:0-12888 GCA_015106775.1 Etroplus canarensis | reverse complement strand
GTTTTTTTGGGATGTTTTTTTTTTTTTTTTTTTTTTTTTTTTTTTTTTTAGATTTTGTTTTTTTTTTTTTTTTTTTTTTGGTTAGTGTGTTTGTGTGACTTTACTCTTTTATTTTGTTTTGCAGATCAGAAATTGCTACTGCTTCTTCAGGAATATGAAAGAAACCAAGTCAGTCTGCTGAAGTTCCAGTAGGTTTCATTCAATTTTTTTATGTTGTAACTGCAACAAGTGTGTGTGTTTCACACAAACACTCAGTGTGAGTTTTCAACTGCAGATCATTGTTGTGGGGTCCAGCTGCTGTGGAGCACCATAAGACAAGTAAAAGCCTGGGAGCTTCTCTGTGGAAGCAGACGAGCTCAGATGACCTGTTGGCCCTGCTGAAACCTGACAGAATGCTGCATACTATTGCACACTTTCCACAGCAGCGCAGAATCACCCTACAGGTTAATCTTTTAAGTCATATTTACCATTCAAAGCTACATTTTTGTAAAAAAAAAAAAAAAAAAAAGTTCTACAGTTATTCTTCAAAATCATAGGCCATGTTTTCTCAAATACTCCTTGAAGTATCTGACCATGTAGATAGTATTGTTTTAGCTGGGGTATCTGAACTATGTTTTTGTCCACAGTAATATTTGTAAATGTAGTAACATATAAATTTTAGATGATTTTGGTCATCACAGTAGGATTTCAGAGGTAGGATATCATGAAACCTCATATCACATATCTGCATGATTAGATACGTTATTGGTGAGTGAGGCAGTGCTTTTTGTTAATTACTTTAAAATCTGTAAAGTCTGTTTTTACGTCTGTATGTGTACAATCTGTAGGTCACAATTTTCAGCATATCCTTGTGAATTTTTTCTGTTAATAAATATTCTTTGCTCCCTTAGACTGACTTGATTTTGGTGAAAATTTGGTCAAGAGCAAAGTCAGGAAAAATTGGGGTGAAATTTCAAAAAACATATCTTACACAAACCTCAGTTGGTTTACTTGAAATTTTGTGTGGTAACAAAGACTGGCAACATGCATTTACTGCACAGGTTTCATCCAAATGAGTGCACCTACACATATTACCATTCTAGAACACATATAGGAAGTCTCATCGTGGCTTTAATTTGATGAGTACGGTGATGACCTTGATCCAGAAAGGTCAAATTTTGTACAATCAGGTATCAGGCTCTAATAACTCAACAATGGTTTTAAATGGGGACTACTTCAGTTCAGTTCAGTTTTATTTATATAGCGCCAATTCACAGCAAAAGTGGCCTCAAGGCACTTTACACTATAAGGTAAAGACCCTACTGTAGTAGAGAGAAAACCCCAACATCCAAACTATCCCCTATGTGTAGCACTTGGTGACTGTGGGAAGGAAGAACTCCTTTTTTTTAACAGGAAGAGTCCTGCAGAACCAGGCTCAGGGAGGGGCAGCCATCTGCCTCGACCAGTTAGGGGTAAGGGGAAAGAGAAAAGAGAAAGGAGCCCAAAGAGAGACTCAGACTATGGGAGAGAGAAGACATTTAATTACACGCAGCAGTGGCAAATAAATGCATGAGTAGTGAAAAGAGGTGGGTGGAGAAGAAGTGCCCAGTACATCATTAGAAGTCCTCCAGCAGCCTAAACCTATAGCAGCATTTGTAGCATGTCGCTACAGGACACTGGTGACCTTGATCTTTTTTAGTGTGAATTTAAAGTGTCGCCATCTAGTGTTTTAGTTTTTTCTTAATGTATATGTTTTTACTCTCTTTCAGGAGCCTCTCTACAGTAATGATGCAGTGAAGGACCTTAGGAATTTGTATGATCCATGTTTTCTTTTGCCTCTATTCAGTGCCATACTGCGACCAGGTAGCATATTTCAGTGTTTGTCATCACTCAGAATGATCACTTTATATCATCACTTCTTATATCTGTTGCATTCTTCCCCCTCTGTGACACAGAGTGTGTTATTGACTGCTTCAAGTTTGTATCCAGCCATGCTCTTGGAGTAACTGTAATGGCTCTAAGTAGCTATGATCCAAAGGTGAGAGCGGCAGCATACCATGTACTTAGCTGCTTCTACCAACACCTGGAGGGTGCTCGGTTCCGAGAGAAAGGACAGGTAAAATATTGAGAGAGGTGGTATATAAAATGGTGTACAAAAATTGTATGTTTGGAAATCACCTACAGAAACACTGATGAGTTTGTTTTTGTCAAACAGCTGCTCTATTTGATGGACATGGTAAAGAATGGGATTCAGCAGCAGAATCAAAGACTGCCATTTATCATGACCACTTACATTACCAAAGTGGCTCAGCAGATGCTCAAACCTGGTGTGTAACCCTGAAAACTTAAATTACAGTCTGACCCACATCATATGACTCATTGTTGACTTAAAAATATTTGTTCAAGACTTGTTTTAGGCTAATCCGTCCTAATAAGGAATCAGTCAAAACTTTATTTTTTTTTCTATGTACAATCTATTTTTCCTGTAATGGCAAACTCTGGCTTCGGGATCATTGACCCTTTCTATGTTTGTTCACTTTTTCCAGAGGACCACATGTATGTGGTGTTGAACAGATTTCTGCTATCCCATCAGAGTTTGGACTTCAGAAGAGTCCCAGAGTTTTTCAAGCTTTTCTATAGCTTTGACTTGGAGGTAAAGTTCAAATAGGAACTGTTGAAAACATTTTTTTTTCTGGTTCTGCTAGGTGTTGAACATGATTAGTGAAGCCTTCTTGAACTTATTTGATTGTGCAAATAAACATTTCTTGGATCAACAACATTTAACCTTGATCTGTTTGTTTGCTCAGCTCAGGCCTTTTTTTAGACTGATGTTATCTGTTTCCGTGAAGGGGCATCAGTCATGGGTGTCACTGTGTATTTTTTTTTTTTTGCAGCACAAGGTGGAGCGTGAGTGGATTCTGAGTGTGCTGGAGCAAGGGATGTATGATGGACATTGCTATGGCCTGTGCAACCAACAAGGCATCTTTCAGATCCTTCTAGGCTTCAGCAGCAGCCCCCTGTGTGATGAACACTTCCAGGTACACTAGAAAAACAATTATTCAACATGCATACAAACTAATGAGATTTGGAAAGCTGGTCAGGCCTTTCCTTGCCTCCCTGCAGGATGGATTAATTCTGTTGAAATGATAGCATTGCCCGGGTTTCTGTACTTGTCTCAGATGATCCCTATATTTGTACTGAAATCTATGTTTGCACTTAGGTTTGTGTTGACATAAACTTCAACTGCTGTGGCAGTTCCAGCAAATTCACCCCAAGGTCAGACTGTGTCATGCTCAGAGTAACTGCAAAAAGGCAAAGGGCTTCATCTCAGACTCCACTGACCTTAGTTAGCATGTTAAATGGTAAAGGTCATGGCAGTACAATTAGAGAAAGACTGAACAAGTATTGTTTATTTGGAAGGGTTACCAGGAGAAAGCCGCCTCTCTCCAAAAAGAACATGGCAGCACGGCTTAGGTTTACAAAGCTGTATCTGAACGCACCACAAAACTACTGGAACAATGTCCTTTGGACAGACAACAACATATTGTGTTTGTCCATAATGCACAGCTCCACAATTGGCAAAATTCAGACACAGCATATCAGCACAATCACCTCATGTGAGCTGTCTAGCGTGTTTGTGGGGGGGTGATGATTTGGCCTTGTTTTGCCACCACAGGACCTGGACATCTACTGCTCTGTATACTAAAGTGCTCTAGAGTCAAATGTGAGGCCATCTTTCTGACAACTAAAACTTGCTAAAAATTCAGCTGTGGAACAGGACATTGATCTGAAGAACAACAGAATAGCTAGAAAAGAAAAGAAGATGTTGCAATGGCCCAGTCAAAAGTCCAGACCTCAACCCAATTTAAATGGTGTGGTGGGTCCTTAAGAGATTTGTGCATAAACAGATGCCTCCAAACCTTGATGAGCTGAAGCAATGTTGTGGGACAAAAGCCTGCCACAATCATATGAGTGGTAAAGTCGTACAGAAAAGAATTCAAGTTTTTGCTGTTAAAGGTGGTCCTAAAAGCTATTGACTCACAGGGTGTGCTTAGGTTCTCACAGTACTGCATAGAGTCCTGTGAAAACTTTCTCTTTCACGAGTTTATGTCTTTATGCAGACACAGATCATCAGGGTGTTGTGCCAGGCTGCGCGTGTAACCAAAGGAGCTTATGACCTCACCAAGAGTTCTGGGCTTCTGACCTGGATAATACAAGTAGTTGAAAAAAGGTGAGCCGCACAGTAAGGTCAGCTGTTAAATTTTGGTTCTTTATTTTGACATTGTAATTCAAATTAGTACAGTAATAGCTTCAGTCGGTTTAGTATTTGTATTTACTTCACAGGAATCTTGATCGGCAGCTGCTTTGTGCCATCATCGATCTGTTTCATGTGCTGTGGTTTACTACTGCTGGGCAGAAGGAGAAGCAGGTGGCTGGAGCCAAGCCCTCCTTATCTAGCGAGGAAAAACCTCAGACCTTAGTGAAATGTCCCCCTCTCCCACTCATCAGTGAATTCTTATGTGTGGCGTCAACTATCAGCAGACACCTCAGGTAAAGTGTCTTATCCTTATCATTCAGTGGTGGCAGAAAATCACAGTCACACTTGACCCAGAACTTTTTAACAGTCCACAGTGATAAAACTTGACCTGTCAGCTAAAATCAGTGTTTACTTGATCTCCTCCTGTCAGGTTGGGTTTGAAGGCTGCTCAGCTCAGCCTATTTCTACAGACTCTTTGCTCTGTGCTGAAGCACCGTGCAACAGCTCTCTGTTTAAACAAACAAGCTGACCGGCTCACACTTCACCCACAACCCCTCTCCTGCACCGAAACCCTCGCTATGCTTCACTGCTGGACCTCCTTGTCCCACAATACAGGACTCCTTACCCAAATACAAGCCTTGTCAGAAAAGCACAAAGTGAAAGAGTTGATGGGTGAGTGCTTTCGACATATTCCTGTCATACAGAGAAGGTTGTACAATAGCCATGGTTGTCTTTCACATAAAGTGGTGAACAAAATGTAGTGGAAAGGAAAATATTGACTTGGTCTTTTCATATGAGTTTTCAAAGTAGTCACAAAAAAAGAGACAGTGAAGAAAAAGAGGGCAAACTGATCTGAGGCTATGTTGTTTCCCTCAACACCATCAAAAATAATTTCATCAACCAATTACATTGAGTATAATAGGATGACAGATTATCTTTTACAATCAGTCTTTTAGAGTTTTGTTCTGTTGTATTCTCATTAAATATTTTTTTGTATCATGAATGGGATACACATATGTTGTCCTTATTCCTCTTTAGGGATAGGAAAGGATAAGGCCAGAAGTAAGAGCTCTGTTTCCCACACCTACGCACAAAAAGAGAACCTGGCAGAAGACCCTGAGAGTGAAAATCAAGAAGAGAGTCTTCTGAGAGAGTGTAAACTTTACCTCACCAGCATCTTTGTTCACTGGGAGCCCGTGTTCCAACTCTCTGAACCAGAGCTGGCTTTGCCAAAAGCCAAGCTGGATCCTGCTCAGTTGGCCAGTGATACTGCACACCTGCTTACAAAGTGGTCCCTGAGGTGCTTGGTGGAGGACTTGTATGATGAAAACAAGGCAAAAGAATTCTTGCAGTGGCTTGAAAAGGCTGTGATCAAACACAGAAAAATTGTGGATGTTGTGCTGCTTGATCTTGGCTTGAAAGCAGACCTCCTTCGGCTCTACCATCAGGCCTTTGAAGCTCAGTGTCACTCCAGCATTTCAGCAAGAGCAGAAACCTTCCAGCTTTTCACCAACATTATGATCTGCTTACTGGAGATCCAGGGCAACCTTCCAGAGCTGCATCAGGCAGTTATCACTGTCTGTATGCCAGATGCCACACATGATCAGACTAGACTTGGTAAGGTCCCACCAACATATTCACAAACACTTACTGTAAATGCTATTGCATATATGAAACAACACAATATTAGTACAGTTATTGTATGATTGCTATCTTTTTTTAGTATTTTTTTCCACCTCACAACACTGAAATGCACTAATGTTAGAGATGTTTAGAGAAGGGGTATATTTCAAGATATTATTGCAGCACTAAAATTACCAACTGTAAGAAACATCAATCTCATATCCCATGGCTGTTTATCACGTTGTGTGTTTTGACACAAAGACTTTTGGCTTTAATTTAAGAGGTTTAACAAAAGTATTGCATTAATTGTTTAGCAATTGCAGACATTTTTAAACCTCATTTTCAGAGGCTCACAAATAATTGGACAGGTGACTGGCAAGGTGTTTCATGGCCAAGTAAAGCATTTTCCCTTATTACTGCAAGACAGATTAATCAGATAAAAGATCTGGAGTTGATTCTTACTGCTGAACTGTCTGTGCAAGTGGAAGAGGCTATTATTAGGCTGTAAACCCAAAATAAAAAGAGATCACAAAAACTTTAAGAGTGGCCCTAACAACAATCTGCTACATTCTTTAAAAGAAGGAATGCACTGGCCGGCTTGGCAATATCAAAAGGCCTGGAATACCACAGAAGGCAACTAAAGTTTACTCTGTTAAGAAAAACCCCTTCATAATATTTACATAAGTCAAGAACACTCTTGAGGATGTTGGTATGTCATTGTCAAAGCTAGATTAGATTTTGCCAGAAAACACCTACAAGTGTCTGAACATTTCTGGAAAAAATCTTTGGACAGATGAAACCAAGATGAGTTCTAATTGGGGGTACATGTACCCCTGGGGGTACTTGAAGGCACTCCGGGGGGTATGTGAGATTTAAAAAAAATATTCATCCATCCATCCATCCCATTTGAGTAGACTATTTTTTTTCCATTACCCTAAAAAAACCAAAGTGTCCCCCATACCAGGATGGGGCATCACCTGTCATTTACTGCTACCTTGAGAACTAAAGTAAATAACTAAAGTAATAAGATGTCAGTCTAATTTTTGATCCTTTATCAAAGTACCTTATTAATCCCAGGGGGAAAATGCATTGTGTTACAGACGCTCAGTTAGATATAAATAAATATAAATTTAAACAAGAGAAAATGTAGATTAAAATAAACAAACATGTCTATATAAATTGCAATATGTAACATAAATAACTCCGATGTTAAACACTATATACAGTATGTACAAGATGTGGCTTTAAAAGAAAGTGGTCATGGAAGAATTATAGAGTCTGATGGCCACAGGTAGAAATGATTTCCTGTGGAGTTATGTGGTGCATCTTAGTGGAGTGAGTCTGCTGCTGAACATGCAGCAGACATGGATATTCTTGGATATTCTTTGATGGCCAAGTCAGTGACCTGATCCCCTGGTGATGTCTACGGAAATCAGGGACTCTGTATAAGAATGTCTATAATTACTAAACAGTTAATGCTATTGTTTTGTCAAACACCTGGAATTAAAGCTGAAAGTCTACACTTTTTGACTGCTTGATTTAAAATCCACTTTGATGGTGTACAGAGGCGAAATTACAAAACAAATTGTCATTGTCCAAATGATTATAGACCGAATGGTTTAAAAATTATTTTCTGTCTAATTCAGCTTCAGATAAACACACATGCCCTCATCATCATGTTAAGTGATAGTGAGGTGCTGTTTTTTAGAAAGGTGTAATATGTCAAGTTGCTTATTCACTACATTAATTACATTACTCTGTATTTGGACTTAGCATGGAAAAAAGAATGTGAGTCAAAAAAGTGACCCTGTATGAATAATATAGATGGGCAAATCTATGTTAAACATGATTTACAATGGATCCTAACTCAAAACATGCATTCATACAGATAAAAAAATAAATTAGATACATGTTTATTTTTTTTTCTCTGTGAGTATTGTTAAAATCGCACTGTGGCAATAAGTTGTAAAAAGTTGTTCTTTAAATGAATTTGACATCTTGTTTTCTGCTTTCCAGAAGCAGGGTTGTTTCTGTTGTCACTTTATATCCATGAAGTGTGGAATGGAGCCACATCAGCTGACCTGTTCCTGTCCCACGTCAGTTTGGTTACCAGAGCCAAAGGCAGGAAACGCAAATCATCACAGACGGAACCAGCTATCAGAGCCATCTGTAATGACATCATCGCCATGAAGAGTTAAATATCATATCTGAACACTCATGTGTTCTTTAAAATAGACCAACTGAGAGATAGCAGACTTTTGTTTTGAGGCATTGTTTACTTCTTGTAAACAGACTTAAAATATTTTGTAAACATTTCTAAAACTGTCATGTCAAAAAATGTTGATTTCCAAATCTGTTACTAATTTGTAATTTTTTTAATGCAATTTTAAAAATGTGTGTATATAAAATATTTCCAGGACTAAATGAAAAATGGACAGAGTAAAGCTGCCTATAAACCCATGCTGCCTTTGCTCTTCTGTACAAACACTGGTTTAAAGCTCAAAATAACTGTTATGTAACATTTGTTTAATGGTAAAGGTGGCCTTGCACTTTGGTGTGAAATGTTAGGAAAGACTCTTACGTGCTACATTTTTACACAGCTATAATTCCTCTCATTTCAAATTTCATCTCCATTGCTTCATTTTAATTATTGCATTTTGAATTTGAGTCTAATCACCTCCATTTTTGATCACGTCCAGTCTCTCTTTAAGCAGCTGATGCTCTGTGACTCCTGCAGAAACAAGATCATTTTAAAAGTATAAATTGAACTTGGTGGATTAAACATTTTAGAATATATAGGGAGAGGTTTGTAAGTTTTGTGACATTTCCACTTTTTTTTCTAATTTTCTCCTTAAACACCAACACGGGATTTAAAATCAGTCAAAATGTGATTGGAGTGCAGACTTTGAGCTTTGTTTCGGGGAGTTTGACAAAAGTGCTGCATTAACTCTTTAGGAATTACAGCCATTTCTGTACATAGTCCCACATTTTGAGAGGGTCAAAAGTAAGGATTGTTTTTAATACTTGGGGGGTGGTTAGCACTATCACCTCACTACAAGAGGTTCCATGTTCATGATCCACCTGTCAGCCAGTTTGGGCCCTTCCGTATGTAGTTCGCATGCTCTCCCTGTGTTTGTGTGGATTCTCTGGGTACTCCACCTTCCTCCCGCAGTCCAAGGACATGCAGAGAGCTTAGATTAATTGACAATTCTAAATTGACTGTAGCTGTGAATGATTGTCTCGCTGTGTTGGCGCTGCAATGGCCTGTCCGGAGTGTACCCCGCCTTTCACCCAGTAACAGCTGGGATAGGCTCCTGAGACCATGAATTTGGAGAAGCGGAAGAAAATGGATGGCTGGATTTAATACTTGGATCAAGATCCTTTTCAGTGAGTACCTGCCTGAAGTCTAGATATTACCAAATGTTGTTTCCACCCTTGAGCTGATCTGCCAGGCCTTTGCTGCAGCTGCCTGTAGTTACTGCTTGCTTGTGGATCTCTGCCTTCAGTTTTTGTCTTCAGTAACTGAAAAGCTGTTCTATTGGGCTGATATCATGTGACTGACTTGGTCATTGAAGTATAATCTATTTCTTTGCCTTGAGAAACTCCTGGGTTGTGTTTGCAATATAATTTGGGTCATTCTCTACTTGCACTATGAAGCACCGTCCAATCAGTTTTGCAGTACAGGATGTTTCAAAGTGACGGACCCAATTTGGAATCGCTACATCTCTGCAATAACGAACCGCCCTTGAATGAAATGTTTACCACATAAAAGGACGGGGCATAAAGTTTATTAATAAAACTTCATAACCCGCTTAACCATTTGTAACGTTGTGTAATTGTTCCATGTTGGCTATCAAGAAATATTACGCGTTGAAATTGGGTCCATCTTTTTTGAAACACCCTGTATTTGGCTGAATCTGAGTAGAGAGTGTAGCCCTGTGCACTTCAAAATTCATCTTACTACTTCTATCAGCGGTCACATCATCAATAAACACTAGTGACCTGGTTCCACTGAAATGCCCATGCTATAACATTTCTTCCACCATGTTTGACAGAATATGAGAGGTTCCTTTCCTTCTCCATATTCTTCTCTTTCCACCATTCTGGTTCAAGTTCACCTTTGGTTCATATGTCCAAAGATTTTTCCCCAGAACTGGACAGGCCCTTTTAGGTGTTCTCTGGCAAAATCTAGTCTGCCTTTCCTGTTTTTGATCATAAGTGATTTGCACCTTACAGTAAGCCATCTGTATTTCCAATCATGAAGATGTCTCTTGATTGTAGACTTTAACATACACCTACCTCCTTGAAAGTGTTTTTGACATGGCTACAGTAAATGTTGTGAAGGTTTTTGTTTTTTTAACCAAGTAAAGGGTGTTGCTGAGCTGGCCAGTTCACTCCTTTTTAAAAAATGTTCCAGTTTTTGGCCCCTCCTGTAGTTGTTTCTGTCTCTGATAGGTTAATTTTGGTTTTTCAGTCAAATTATGGCCCTATGCACTTGCATCAACATCTCTTTGGACCTCTTATTGAGAGTTTGGTGAACAACTACCAAACAGAAGATCATCACTTGAAATAAACTCCAGATTTTTGGTATCTGCATAGTTTGTCATGAAATAATGAGGAAACATGCCCCACCTGGCCATGAAACTGCTTGTCAGTCAATTGTCCCATTACTTTTGAGCTTCTGAAAATGGGGGACTATAAAAATAGCTGGAACACCTAAACAGTTAATTAAATACTTTTGTTAAACCCCTTTCATTAAAACTTAAAGTCTGCACTTTGATAACTTTTTGACTACATGATTTGAAAGCCACTGTGGTGGTGTGCAGAGGCAAAAACAGAAAAAAGAGTAATTGTCCCTAAAACTTATGGAAGTGTTTAAGTTAGAAAATCCTCATTAAAGGCAGTGAACCTCTGAGAAAACCAGACCACTGCACTTACTTTGGCAAGTTCCCACTGCGAGACATTAGATTCAAACTGAGAAAAAGGCATCCCACAAAGGCAGCCAGGACCATCCAAAATATTATGACGACTGAGTCTGAAAGGGAAATATAAAATGTGTTATCTATGTGGCACACAAACAGATAAACAGAAGAAACTCTGCAAGACATTAAAACTTACATTTATTATATTTCAGCTTTGCCTCGTCCACAATCACAGGATCAAGATAATCGTAATAGTATTCCCATTCATATGCGGTCGCGCTGGTACTATTTTCCATTACAGACATCCTCTCATTTCAGCAGAAGTGTGTTCCTCTCTGGTAAAGAATTTATACTGCTGTTTGGTCACATGAAGTGTCCTGTGTATTTCAGTAAGCTTGGGGAAATATCCGTTAAATCCTCACCTGCGTGTGCTCCAGTCCAGCTGTTTCTTCCTTCAGCTCAGTTCACTGTAGCGCATGGGTGCAATTTGCAAGTTTGGCCACACGGGCGCACAATAGAGCCATTCAAGAAAAAGGACAGTGGCAGTGCTGTGTTCTAATACTGTGCTGGCAATTTCTGTGTCTGGTGCTCTATTATTATATGCACCTTTTTTAAAATTCTTATGTATAATTTAAATTTTTACATGAGATTTGATGTTTTTCTTTTCATTTGTTACCCGCAGGGTTCATAATATTGGTCCCAAGAAAGAATCTGCATGCACTAACTTAACAATACACTATTGTGCTGAAAAGTAAAATAAAAATGAATAATACTTATATAAATATATTTTGATTGTATAACTTGTGCACTGTTAAGCTACCTTAATAGAATTATAACTTTTACTGAAGTAAAACATCTAAATATATTTAAAGAACCTAATGTAAACACTACAGAATGACACTTTCAAAATTATAGTTATTATATCATTGGATCAGTTGTACATCACTTTGATGCTGCAGCTGCTGATGATTTTAATTACTCATATATTGCTAGGTGACTTGATCTAAAATAATGCCATTTATCTTAAAAATAATAAGTAAGTAAAGCTTAAAGATTAAAAATATGGACTACAAACCACAATATTTGCATTCAAATATAGTTACATAGAAGCAGAATGTAGCTTAAAGATGGAGTTGCCATGGAGCTGCTCTTCTTCTTCGTCTTTTTCTTCTGGCTGCTCCCAATAGGGGTTGCCACAGTGGATCATCTGATTACATCTCATCCTATCCCTTGCATCCTCTTCTTTCATAAAAACTTTTTTTTTATGTCCCCCTTCACTACATCCTTGAACCTTTTCTGTGGTCTTCCTCTTCTCCTCCTGCCTGGCAGCTCCATCTTCAACATCCTTTGTCCAATATATCCACTATCCCCCCTCTGCACATGTCCAAACCGTCTCAGCTTTGCTTCTCTGACTTTATTTCCAAACTTTTCTACTTGCGCTGTCCCTCTGATGTAGTCATTTCTAATCCTGTCCCAAATCCATTTTTTTCAAATCGAATTTCATATGTGGTCCTAAATCAGATATGTATCTGATGTCTTTCAAAACTTAGTCTGAACAGTTATGTTGCATTATAACCGAATTTTACATCATTGAGGTTAGACAGAAGTCATAATTCTGCACCAGAAGAGGCGAGACGCGACAAGATCAATTGTAAACAATGGATGAAAAAAGCATGGAAGACACTGTTGATGGAGCTAGTCAGTGGAAAGAAAGTGAGATTTTACATACACACTGACGTATTTACTTCTGTAAACACAACATGCTGCATGTGACGTCACGTCTTCTTCTGCGCATACGCGTCAATTTAGGGCCATAGACTGTTCACCATGGAGTCTGATGGCGGTCGCTTTTAAATTATAATGTGAACAACCGCACAAAATAATTGGATCTCAGCAAAAAATTGGAATTGAGCATTAAGTCCTGCAGTGTGAATGTAGCCATATTCTTACAGGAAGTACCAGAAAGGCCAGCTCTGTGAACAGATTTTATCAGTGTGATAATATAGAATAGAATAGAAGAATAGAATAGAACTTTATTGATCTCACAGTGGAGAAATTCACTAGTTACAACCGCCTAAAGTAACACACAGTGAGGTGCAAGAAGTT
>VUQH01038745.1:13714-27823 GCA_015106775.1 Etroplus canarensis | reverse complement strand
GACTCACACACACACACACAATCTGCACTACCTCAGTTGCTGCTACCGCACTTTCTTTCTTTCGGTGCTAGTGTCTTGTTCTTGTGTTTTCTTTTTTTTTTTGCCTTTTTTGTGTACTGTTTTTGCATTTTAGGGTTTCCTTTGCATTGTTTACATTGCATTGCATTGTTGCAACTGTTGCACATGTTGCACTTTATTTATTTATCTCTTTTTTAAAATCTTTTAAACTTAAATTTTTAACTGTAGAAAAAAAAACTAGTCCTGTCTCTGTCACATGTCATATGTTTACATGTTTATATGTTGCACCAGGTCCTGGAGAAACACTATTTCATTTCACTATGTTCTGCGTCAGCTATATGTGTTTGAAATGACAATAAAGCTCTCTTGAATCTTGAATCTAAAAAAAAAGTCTCAACATTTGATATGTTTTCTATGTTCTTTAGGGAATAAAATATTGGTTTATGAGATTTGCAACTCAACCCCGTCCCAACTTTTTTAGAACTGAGGTTGTAAATAAGGGAAAGGTTCTGTTGTTGTGTTTCCATCTTGGTGTCCTTCATCCCAAGTGAACTTGAACTGTGATTTTTATCTTCCTAATGTCCCCGAACCATACATATACTTCTCTGTCACTGCAGCTGTTAACAGTCTTAAGATACAATCTCCATCTTTTCCTGGTATAAACCCACAGTTCTGAAAATAGACAGATAACCCATAGTGGAGCCTGTAAGACCCATGCAGAACTGAGAAACAGTGAACTGACTTTCATCATCCACATTACCATCATGTCATGCTCTTAATTCTCTGTCTCGTTTTTCCCACAAGTTCTGGAATGTGTATCAAAAACTACAAGTAAATAAACTACATGTGTCTGATTGTACACACCAAAATCATACTGATGATGTAGAAGTCTCAAAAACTAGTGCACCATATATGATACACTTGGCATTACAGGGTTAATAAATAAAAAAAATATTGCTTTTGATTTCTAGATAAACTAGAACATAAAAATGTTATTTGTGTAATTTAAGAGATTACCAAATCCTGTAAGCCAAACATTTAAAAAAAACTCAGATTTGCCAAAAAGATCAGAGCTAATCTTATGTCCTGTACACACCTTTTAGGAGTAAAATCAGATAGGAACGCGAGATGCTCATTTCCATATACTTGACAGAACATACCACTGCAACCATACCCTAGAACCTCAAGCCATTTTTGTACATGCACTTTAGCCCTGAACTTTTCTAGACTTTACCAAGTGGAGGTGAAGATGCAAATCCTCAACAGAGTTGTACTGGACATTTAACTATTTTTAACTTGTTAGCACCTTAGTACAAAAAATGTGTGATATCCAATTGCATCAATGTGAGAATAGCTCAGGTAACTGTCTGTATTTAAAGTATTCATCATGTGCTCTTCGTCCTCAAAGTTCTATTCTGGCAGGACCTTCACCTTAAACTTCTTCTTCTTCTTTCAGCTGCTCCTATTAGGGGTTGCCACAGCTAATTTTTTGCCTCCATTTCACCCTATCCCTTGCATTCTCTTCTGTCACACCAACCCTCTGCCTCTTTAACTACATTCATGAACCTTTTTTGTGGTGTTCCTCTTCTCCTCCTGCATGGCAGGTCCATTTTCAACATCCTTTCTCAATATATCCACGATCCCTCCTCTGCACATATCTTAACCATCTCAACCTTGCCTCTCTGACTTTCTCCTCAAAGTCAACCTGAGTTGTTCCTCTGATGTACTGCTTTAATCTTCTCCACCCTGGTCACTCCTGATGAAAATCTCAGCATCTTCAACTCTGCCAGCTGCAGCTCCACCCCCTGTCTTTTTGTCAGTGTTACCATCTCCAAACTATACATCAAAGCAGGTCTAACTACTGTCTTGTAAACCTTGCACCCTTGCTGCTATCTATCTGTCACAAAGCACCTAACACTCATGTCCACCTATTCCACCCTGCCAGCACTCTCTTTTTCATCTCTCTTGTGCACTGTCCATTTCTTTGTATAGTTGACCTTTGCCTTAACTAAATGGAGTGTTTAGTCTTAAACATTAGTCTAAATTGAAATGATCCAGAAAATTCAGGCCTAATATGTTCTGACAGTGATATAAAGCTGATTTGTATTACTGCATTATAAACAAAACAAAATGATATATAGCATAAATAAGCAGGTTTGTGCATGTTTGTGATACCCACAAATCACAGTGTAATTATATACTGTACATAGAAGGAGTGGATTGAGATACAACAGACAAGTGCAGACAGCACCAATTAAATGGTGGTTTAAGTGTGTTGTTGTCATGGCGACTAAGCTAGTGGGCTACCTCTGAAATTCTGTTTCATATTAAATGCCATTGCTTTTGTTCCTGTGCTCGTCTCTTTATTCTTAACCTTCCTCCTCTGTGTATTTGTTGCTTACTTCATCCCTGTCTGTATCTGTTTGACTGGCTGAAAAACATCAAAAACAATCCCAGGTAACCAGTTTTCAAATGCCTTGTCTCTTGCACTGCTTCACTCTTTGTATGTCTCTTTCAATTTTTCTCCCAGCTGTGCCCTCATCCATGCTGCCATGTTAGACAGTTAGCAGACACTGTGGCACAAGATGCAGTGGGGGTGGAGGATTTGTGCCACAGGGGGTTTACAGTCTGTCTCCCCCCACATTACTAAAGGAAACAGCATGTTTCATTGTTTACCCTGGTGTACAGAGACACTGAGGTAAATGGTTTTATGTGATCTGCCTAATCTGTGAGAGAAAGGCTGACTAGAGGAGAAGCGTGGGAGCTTTGGAGTATTTTGATTTTAGTGACCTTCCCTTTTTTATGCAGTCTGGCTCTGTTGCAAGTGCAGGTATAAAGCACAGACAGACAGCTGCACAGGCAGAAACATGCATAGTTCTAACAGGATCACATCAATTTTAGCTCTTTAAAGAAAATTCCTAAAGAAAATCCATGCCTGTTTTTATTAAATATATGTGACACTTTAGATATTTTTTAGTTTCCATATTGTATGCAAATTGTTTGACTAAAAGAACGCATTAACTACATTATTGTACTGATATATATTTTTTAATTAATGTGCATGTGTTTCTTTTTTTTGGTATGGCGTACAGCTGAGATCTGGTAACAGCATTATTGCTACATTACGCCCAATGAGAAAAAACATAAAACATAAAACAAGAGCAGTCGCACAGGTAATTAGGTTATATTGATGTTTTGTATTTGGAGATGAACCAAAAATGAGTAGACTTAAATGTTATCTATAATGCCTGTGTATGAAAACTGTATACTTGTTTATATAAACCCTAATACTAAGCCCACAGGCAGAGTATGTGAAAGCTGAAATTGAAGTCAATCTAATGTCATGAATGTGGCATGACTATTACCGCTCATCTTGGTTTTCCCTTCTGCATAAGTTTAGCTAACACATAGGGTTTCATTTTAAACCTGCATGAATAGCTGACTGTTCATGTTTTGTGTCATATGAAGAGACTTCAGTAGTTCATTTGATAAGTACTTGGCATGGCCAAAATTAAGAAAAAAAATACCTGAGTTGAAAGACATGATACAATATAAATACATAAAATCAGGAATATGGAGGGAGAAAAACAAACAGAGGGAGACAGGGAGAGAAGCAAAACTTTTTGACGCAACAAATTAAACAGAAAAGAAAAATCTCATGAGTAGTTGGATGAGTGGAAAGAATGTATATTAGTGGACTTATGTGTTATGGCTCAGGAAAGGCCTGATGAATCAAGCTGGGGGGCAATTTGCTTTGGAGAAAGATGGAAATCAAGAGTTGTAGACAAGCACAGGCAAGCAGATAGAAAGCAAATCAGCCCAAAAGAAGGAGGAGGGAAGAGGGAGAGAGAGCAGAGAGCAGAGGGACTGACAGATGAACACAAGACAGGCCTGTTGGGTATCACTGTTATACAACAACAGACGTGAAGGTGCAGACTAATTACAATGTATAATAAAAGTACATGATACAGAGGCTGGGCTAATTGTGTGGAGCGTGTGCATGTCTTTGTGTGTGTGTTTGTCTTTGTGTGTGCACTGGTGTCTCTGCTGCCTTTGCATGCGGGATTTATCTTTGCCCAGCAGGCAGTGGTGTACCATATGGTCCACAGAGAAGATATTCCTAAAACAACACACAAACACTCACACTTGGATACAAAGATATGCAGACTCACACATGAATGTAGACATTTACACGTACACACACACACACACACACACACAGTGAGAGAGAGAGGTAGAGAGGTAGAGAGAGAGAGAGGGAGGAAGAACAGGAAAGAGAGACAGAGTCATTGGTGAGCACGATGGAGCCATCTGCCCATCCTGGATTGCTGAGATCCACAAATCACAAAGCAAATCATAATTAAACAAGCTAACACAGTGCGGTGACAAACAATGAATTATGTTTGCTTACAAATATGCAAAAAGTTTGGACTTACACAAAATCCAACAGGCGGAACAGAAGGAGAGAAAAGGAGAAAGTGAGATACCAAAAGGATAACAGCTACTGAGAGCTATTATGTATTGTCAAGACAGGAAGTTTGAAGTAGCTGAAGATGACAAGATGCCCTCCCTGAACTCCCCTCAGACAGTAGGCCCTCCCAGGGGGGCTGGCTGGAGATCCACTAAGCCCCTCAGAGCCCATATGGTTTGAAGCTTACACACCCTGAGATGACATGAGAAGGCAAGCCCAGAGGCTGAATCCATAGACAGGAAGAAGGAACAAGAATGACTGGGTTCTGTTTGAGGGGTGGGGGGTGCTGGCAGCATGTTAAGAGCAATCAGAGATGTTCAGTCATGAAGGATATATTGTAAGAAAAACATAATTTGCTTGAGCCCAGTTGTATGTTTGTGCTTCTTTCCATAGTGTAGTGGTTTACACATTTGCTTTACAAGTGAAAGGTCCCTGGTTTGATTCCAGGTGGGGACACAGGCCCTTCCCACCGTAGAGGTTTTTTTTTTTTAAATTGTCTTTTTCAAGATTTTTCACAAACAAATAACATTTACACATTACACACATACTGCATACCCTTGCATAATTTTTCAATTCAAACAAACATAATGAAATTGGATTAATTAACAAATTAAGGAGGAAAATAAAATTCACCTTAGAGGGTTGTGTCAAGAAGGACATCCAGTGTAAAATCTCTACCAAATTAACAAGGATTAATCCCCTGTGTAACCCCTTGGGGAATATACAAAGGAGCAGCTGAAGGTGCTTGTGCACCCTTTATTTGGCTTCAAGGTTATGGTGAATTTGACTGATCAAACAAACTCCATGGGATGTGTGACATGATAAAATTTATGTGAGAGGGTTTGTGTCAAGAAAATAAATAAAGACCAGTAATGACTGTTTCATTTTATCTTACTGCACAGTGACATTAATGACAGCAATTGATAAAATTTTATTTCTCTTTAACGAACTGCCATGAGACTGTGATGGAATGCGGGACCTGCTGCTCAGATTCCTCCAATCTTTTACAGCTCTTTGTCTTCACATTCCTCCTATTTTTTCCTTCTGTAATTCATCTTACACATTTCCCTCCCTTCTACTGTTGCATTCATCTGTTATGTCTTATTTAATGATTTGCTCTAGATTGCTTGGAAAAGCTACAATGCTTGGGCCTACTTGCTGTCTTGGATGACACTTCGACAGATGACAGTTCCCAAACTCAGTGATAAACATTCCAGATATTAGCATTAACAAGACAACTCAGGGAGTGTAACTAAGAGGATGTAACAAAGGTCAGGGTGTAGTGTGTAGTATGCACCCTAACCATTCAGCAACCAAGTGCCTCTGGTCTTTGCTGTATAACAGTCCCCACAGGCAACTGCCATAGTTTTAGGCACTATAAGTCACTGTGGAAGCACTGTAAAGTGCAGATTCATGATAGTAATGGTACTGTTGCTTAAAACAAAAAATAAACTGACCATTCAATAAGTGCTAATTCTCCTTTTTTCCCCAAAAAATAATTATGTTCTCAGTAGCTAAAAGATGAGCCCAGTGTGGTGTGTCATTTTAGAAATGATGCTGAGATTTTTGGAGGTTTTTGTTTGTACTTGATCAAGGTACCTGTGTGTTGTTAAGTCATCAGAGGCAACACCCTGCACTCCTTCTTTATATTCCTTTAAGAAGTCCTGTTAAGCTCATGCAGAGGACAAATTAAAAGAACAGTTTGTTTTGGGGAGCTCCAATTATTTGCTTTCTTGCCAAATGTTAAATTACGACACCAGCAGCAGTATCTTGTTTGTCTGCACCCAATCCTCTTAGATTATCATAAAGACTGGAAACAGAAAAACAAACAAGCACCTCCTCAAGGTAAACCAGTGCCTCTTCAAGTCAGTTATTAACACATTTTATCTTGTTTGTTCCATAAAAAAGAGCAAAAGTAATAATTTGTGGTCTCATGCTGGACTATTTCTTGGTGAGGCAAAGTGACTTTTCTAAGTCTTGTGCCAGCCCAGAAATAGTCCCATAGCCAGCCTTTGTGGTAAGCCAGTCACCTGCTGGATGGGTTGCCATATGCTCTTCATATAAATTAATTGATCTTATCAAATGAAAAAAAGATTTTACAAAATCTGAAAAGTAAAACACAAAAGTTGCTCTTGAATCAAGTAGCCGACTGATGACTACATGTTGTTTTTTCTAAACCTGGCCAGATGGTCCAACAGTTTAAATGAAGAAGACTGTGAGCGCAATAAGTAAGAGGGAATAAGTTTAGACATGCCCTTGAGAAGGGAGCAACAGAGAAGAGTTAAGGGAAAAGAGCAGCACAAGGACTGACACTGAGTCACACAGCAGGACAGGAAGTCTTAGATGGAGACACCCTTCCTTCCTGTCGCACTGATCACCAACACTGGACACCATTCAGTCTCACATCACATGACACACGTGACAAGTATTATGGTGCACAGTACCATGAGTTGTACTGTGTATGAGTGCAGCTTATGTCGAGTAGGACCCTTCTATGTGCTTCACGTGGTGACCAGTTTATCAAAACTCAAATCTGGCACAAGCTTCACATGAAGTACCATAATGTGACACTTCTTCAGGAACAAAACAGTTTTCTTTTGGTAAAATCTCAGCAGTGTAGCCAGATAGTGAACTTGAGTAATGGTTTATAAGTAAATTACTGTTTAACCTGGCATAGAGGGTAACAAAAGTGAGAAAAAAGAAGTAAGTTTCAGATTTATGTGCAGCTCCCAACTGTTTAGATGCTTTTCAGTTATCTTATTGTGCCTGTAGCCCAGCAAGATTTGCATTTGAACAGAGCACAAATATCATTTTAACACCTTCTTGAAAGGAACTGAGGAGGCCTGAATGCAATTTTCACAAGCAGATATTGGCTAAGTGAGATCACACCACTAAGAGTGTGATCTGTTGTAATGGAAGAAAAAACTGGCCAATGGCTACAGTGTCCTCAAATTAGATACTAACCACACCGCCCTAACATAGCTCCACTATTATTCCCGCTGTCACGACAACCTCCAACCTGCAATTCTGATTCTAAGATGTCAAGAATGTCTGGAATTTGTCAGTCTACATATGTAAAAAAAAGAAAAACAACTGCATAGAAACCACTGCTGGCAATAACATCTAAATGGCAGCAACATTGACGGATGCAGGATTTTAAATCACAAATACTGTAAAGCTTTTTTACAGCACCTATTTAAGATGCTTAATTGGTGCAGCAACATGGCTAACCCACTAATAATGTTGTGTACACTAGACTGAATGCTCATATTACACATGGCAAAAGTTTTTAATGGTGAGGTCAGCATGTGTGCAGCTACCTGTGAGCCAAAAGCTCATGCTTCAGAAAGGTCTATTTCAGACAGTTTTTTCAACTCTTGGTT
The DNA here is from genome assembly GCA_015106775.1 of Etroplus canarensis. Classification (NCBI taxonomy): domain Eukaryota; kingdom Metazoa; phylum Chordata; class Actinopteri; order Cichliformes; family Cichlidae; genus Etroplus; species Etroplus canarensis. The sequence continues at coordinate 19,951 of VUQH01038745.1, read as the reverse complement.
AGAATGATGTCAGTGAGAGAGGATATCCTTAATATGGTCATCTCAGGCACACAGTTCTGGCTTAAAGAGAGTATGGTCTTCAAGGGACAGGAGCAAAAATGGAAGACAGCGCATATAATAAGGGGCTGTACAAAGGCCCATAAATAAAGAATATTTTAAACTGTGGCTCACGCAAAACTACTCCCATATAGAGCAAGAAGAAAAGTGGAACTGAAAATGAGCATTTAAAGTCCACTCTAAAGAAAGCCTAGACTACTGATGGAATGGAAAAATCATTAGATGAGCAGGTTCATGTTTTGTCTTGTGCACTACAAGCATGGATACAAGTGGCTAAGTTTGTGTAAGAGGATGCAGTGTCTATCACCGGATTTACACTATTCTAGTGGTAGCAACGTGATGCCAAAAAACAGAGAAATGAGCAAAAAATATAATCGTCTTACAAATGTTTGATGACGAAGGATATAAATTGTATGATATGTCTCAAGTATCCAAATGATGTGATTTGAAGAGAAACAATGAATGCTAACAGCTGTTGTTTACAGACAGAAAAAACTCTGCCGGCGTGTTTAGAATAACTGCACCAATGTGCAATGTGACATCTTCTTCAGATACTAACACTGACTCAAATTTTAATTTACCCTGAACTATTGTTGCTAACACTGTAAAGTAACAGTGCTGGTAACTATGGTGTAGATGGAGCCAAAGTCAAATGATGTGGGTCAGTAGACTGGAGATTTCCAGTGTCATAGGAGATTTCCTCTTCCACAGCTCCACACAGGATATGAGTAATTTCCTCTAAGCCCAGCCTATCCAAAATTCTCAGAATTCAATTCAGTGTGGAGGGTCATATCTAGGGCATCTTTAGGATAACATATAATGACAGTTATGTGGCCATTATACACTTGGATGTAGGAACAATGAGCCAGAGTACAAACAGGTAAGATTGAACATGTACGCTCTGCCCTTTGCCAGCATTAAAATATCATTGTCATTTTGGCGAAAATGAAAGAGACTCATGTGTGACTCATGTGGTAATAACACAGTGTTATGTGTTAACAGTGATTTGGCTACAGAGGTATGAATATTTGGTTCTGACTGCTGTGCTGTCATTGTTACTTCCTGCTGCACCGTGTTGGAGTGTGAGACAGATACTCTGGCATTCTGGGTGGAGCTGTTGTGTAATTTTACAGTGTAAACTAAATGAATGCTCAGCTCTGCCATACACTTCCTCCTACCAGGACCATATATGGAAAATATTTCCGTATTGTAAACAAACATACCTTGGTTGGGAGTCCAAATAGTTTGAACTGTGGGGGTGAGCTGGTAACGTCATACTCATAAGAAAGCATTCAAAAACATTTTGCTATTTTCAAACCATTACCACCACACTTTGGACTGAAAAAAGGGAAAAATATCTTCACAGTCCTTCTCTCCAAACTAACGGGAAGATAAATAACAACAAAGCACTACATACAAACTTTTCACTATACTTGAAAACTTCAGCTCTCCTTTTTGTAGTTACTCTCTCCCACATAGTTCTTTTTCTGCACCATGGTTGGTGAGGTTATAAAAGAGATGTTGCATAAACCCGCCTCAGGAGGAAAGTTTGATGATAAATCTGTACTTTCAACAGAGCGAAGAAAAAATGACCAAGGAATAGATTTAGAAGAAGAGTAATAAACATGCGCACCCTAAACTGAAAAGGAACAAAGGAAAGGCAATAACAAAAGACAACGCGAGAAACGGGTGGCAGAATTCACAGACTATAACGTATCAATGTGAACAGTCATGAACTCAGCGGAGGAATGGGGTAAAGATGATGTAAAGAGGAAAAAAACTGCATTGCAAATGGGGAAGGAAGGTCATGATGTCATGGCATGTTAGTCAGAATCCTGAAATTGCTGTTATGACAGGAGGGCAATGCCAGGGTGGTAGGAAGCAGTCATGTGACCTCACGTCAGGCCTTGGAGGAGGATGCCACTAACCCCCTTCCCACGACCGCATTTCCACCAGATTGGGGGAAGGGAAAGGAAAACAGGACAGGAAGATGATGCTGAAAGCTGACAGCAAGTTATCAGTGAAACTATGAAAATCCTGGATAAAAACCTGTTTGATTAAAAGCACTGAAAAACACAAACAGCTATTATAAAATGAATGAAGACGCATTTCTTTCACCAGAAGAAGCCCCACTGACATCAAACACTCCCAACAGGAGGCAGCTGCAGCATCTCTTCAAAAGTTTAAACTTAACCTAGGCTAACATGCAGTGTTTAATAAGTGGGGATTTAAAATCAATATATGAAAATAGGTGGCATCATAAAGTAGTGATACATTGCTATGCAGACCACCTGGCTGCGTAGTACACAGTGGTTAACACCAACCATAACGAAGCTAAAATTAGAAAGCTCACACTTGTAGTAGAAAAAAACTGATTCACACATTTCAGCCTGTGGTCTTCATCTGGGTCATCAATGAAGGCCACAATCATGTCAGTCAAATAATAATGTTGTTCTTTATAATACAAGTGTTGCTGGAGCTTTATTCTCTTCAGACTTTATGCTTAAAACTTATACTAAACATGGTCAACTATTCTGTCACGGCAAACTGTGCACTAATGTAAGAAGTGAATATTTTAAATGTCATGTCACAAACTAACCCAATACAGCAGAACTAGAATGCATGTTACAAATTATTCCTGGCAACCTGACAAGTAAACAGATTTTTTTTTTTAACACACAGCAAATCCAGAACAACAGCATAGTTTCTGTATACGCGCTTCCTCTTGCTTTTGTCCATCTTTGGTCTCCACCACCTACCTAGGGAAATATCTAAACAGCTGCTAAACATTAAATATGCTCATTAAAGTTGCTAAATATGTGTTCCTGTAGTGTAGTGGTTTACACATTTGCCTTACAAGCAAAACGTCCCTGGTTCGATTCCAGGTGAGGACACAAGCCCCTCTTACCAGAGAAGGTTGTGTCAGGAAGGGCATCTGGTGTAAAACCTCTGCCAATTTACAAATGCAGACTATTCTGCTGTGGCGAATCCTTGGAGAGAATACAAGGGAGCAGCCAAAGGTACATTATAGTTGCTAAAGTTTTCTCCGTGTCACCCTGACCACAGCAGAAGTCTGAAAACAACTTTGTTGAAGCAAAAGAGAAGATGAGGATGTGAAAGCCAAGACAATCAAATGATTGACACTATAAAGCTCTACAGAGCTAAGGAAAAGTACAGATGTTGAATATTCATCAACTTAAGACATATTTTAAATGTTAACTGTGCAAACTCATTTGGGTAGCTGGTAGAGTTTAAGAACTAAGCAAGCACTTAACACACAAATTTAGTAATGGGTTTAAAAATAGCTAGCACAACCCAATCCAGATACAGAGATGCTGCTCTGTTGCTGACTGTGCCCTGAGACATCTCTGTGCTGTTGCTAGCAGTGGTTACGGGGTGTGGGTATTATTATATTACAAAAAAATCTCCATGTGCATTATCGCAACTAGTAGTTTAAGACTTTAACTCTGCTCTGTGGTTTCACCCAAACCTTCCAACATCACACAAATAGCATGACTGGGATAGAATCCTGTTGCCTATTATAAGTTTTACCTGATGTGTCATTCCTAAAAATCTGACGCAAACCTGTGAATAAACACTGATACAGACAAACAAGAAAAGTATTCAAGGACATTCACTTCCTTTAAGTCATCTGACAGAAAAGTTAGCCTGTCAGTCAAGTGTGAAGCCTACATCTAAAGCCTGCTGTAGAGCAAGTTCCTGTCAGTATTTGACTCACTCAGGTCAGTGATAACACTCTGTTATCAGAGATGTTACTGACGATGTTAATACTATTTAAGAACAGCCCGTGATTCTAATTAAATATGTAATTATACCTACAGAAAGATCAAATCCAGTGTGTCATACCACCACACAATCCATGACCTGATTTTTCTCCATCATAATTAAAACACTGATTGTAACTGAGCTCAATTACAAATCAGGTCCTTAAGCATTACTTGTCCTCACTGACACCAATGAACAAAAGCTATTAATCCACACAAGGGACGCTGCGAGTGACTAGTCCTGTCTGACTGGCTCCTTTGGCCTACTTTCCTTTTCAGATTGAGCTCTGGTGTGAACCAAGGCAACTGTGCTATGATTATCTAAAGATGGATACAAGGAGCAGTTTGACTATGTGCCCAGTGGGATCAATCTTGTGACACAGTGGGGTGGTGTCAGGCGGCCTGTTTAGTCAAACCCTGGGTCTTTCTGTTATCCTTTATCACAGCTGCTCATTCTTTCTTTATTGTCATGTTTATTGCGGCTTCTAGGAGATACTGGCTTCTATCAAAGCTGTGATCAGAGATCATCCAAGACTGAGCATAAGGCCAAAGTACTGAAATGGAACACACAGAACACATTAATACTACTTCTTATCATACATCAAATTTTCCCCCTCTCTTTTTTAGCTCAGGCTAAAGGCAAGTCCAGACATTACAGTTCAAGGAATGAGAGGAATGGTAGGAATTCTGGGGCATTCCCATCTTGGCACAGTCACTTCTGAGTGAGATAGCCACTCCCTGATTTACATAAAAAACTGAAAGAAGGAACAGATTAACTGTCAGCCCTATTATCTCCAGTAAACATACACAATGAGACATAAAGAACTGTAAACTATCTAGGAAACCTTTAAATGGAGATACACTTCAAAATGATTCCAATACATCTAGCTTATAACTGTTGCACAAGCTACAGTTAATACTACCAGTGCCAGTTCAAGGCACTATGATAAAACAACATAGAAAATGCAATAATTGGTTAATAATGAAACTACTGGGCCTAATACAGATTACTGTTCATGCAAAGGAACTTGGTACATAAGAAGAGGTGAGTGATGCCTCTGCTGCCTGTGTCTAGAAAAAGTTCTGGTGTTGGGAGTGCGGCACTGCATTGTGTTCAAATGCACACAGCATAGCTTAAGTGCAGTGTATTTGTGTGCTCAAAAACAAAGCCCATTCGATCTTTAAGGGTAAGACAAACGGAGTGAGTGGATATTCCTGTGTTGTTATGGTAATCAGAATCAGAATGCTTCATTAATCCCAGGGGGAAACTGCTTGGGCTCTATTAGGTGTAATTAAATAAATTAATATATATGATTACAAAGAGATGAACAGAAAATAAAACTATATAAACTGTATAAACAAATATGTAAAAAAGTTCAGCTGTCAATATAGTAAATAATAATATATAAGAAAGACAGAATTGAAATGCCCTGCACAAATGAAATAACACTAACACATAAAATAAAGGAATGATGCTGCTACATAAAAACTAAGTAGAAGCATTGCATACACCTCTTTTTGTTCTGCTACAAGTGTCAAGTAAGCAAGGCTGATTGATAAGAGTTTAATGGTTTTCAAAGAGCATACTGCTTTAGACAAATACAGTACACAACAGGCACATCTGCCAAGAAAAAAGGCAAAACCACTCTCTTGAACACAACAGAGCCTCAAAAATAGCATGATGACGTTGGGAGAGAACGAGAAGCCTGTAATTCAACGAGGAGCCTATATAGTGATTAAGTCCCATGTAAAAAAATGCAAACACACACCACCCACTCTCGCTGGCTGGGTTGCAACACTTCCTGTCAGTGCAATTGCTTCCAACAGCAAAAGAAAAAAAAAAGATCTTGCATCGTTGCAACAAGCAGCACACTCATCTTAATCATTAAGAAATCAATATTTACCTTTACTGTAACCGAGGCTTCTACCTCTACAATTATCCTTACAGCACAGACATTCCACTGGAAGTTAAATCACACTTCCTGTCACGCACTAATAAAGTATGTGTTTGTGGCAAAATGACAGAAAGGTGATCAAACAAACCAACACCCTCCTCTCCTCACCCAACAGTCGTCATTCCAGCAGTGACCAAACTCTCACAGGTCACAAGGCCACCCTGAGCAGCCATACCACATCCCAACCCCCCTTAACCATGGCAACCACGTCACATGACTAGCATTCATGATCAGCAACCACTGACAAGCTGGATCATCTGAAAACCTGAGCTTCACCAATTTCCTGTGACTTTAAAAACATTCACACAGCAATTTAGGGTTACAACAACAAAGTGAAACTTGATCACTAAAAGGCCAAAAACAACCCGATACTTAACACAGATAACATCAGTGCTGAGTTTTGCAAAAAAAAAAAAAAAAAAAAAAAAGGAAGGATTTTT
>VUQH01038745.1:0-13694 GCA_015106775.1 Etroplus canarensis | reverse complement strand
TAAGGGGGTTTTAAAAAAAAAAAAAAAAAAAAATAGAGGAAGGAAGTGAAACTTTCACCTTCTTGCTCCTTAGAAAGAGACAGATGAAAAGAAGCTGGAACTCAACAGGCCCTTTTCTCTTTCTCTCTCCAAAGGGCAAATTCTTCTGCTATCAGATGTTTATACCACAGCAAGAGATTGAAACTGTGCAGCAGCAGAGGAGAGTGGTGTACATTTACAGTAACTGGGGCACTGCTGTAAAAACTTCCCTTTCTCATCCACTACCAGTTCAACAATATCATTTTAAGGCAGAGTTCAGTTTCAGCCCTGTTCTTACCTAATTGCACAATCTGTATCAGGGCCTTAGAGGAAACATGCTATTATCCTTGACTTCACATAGATAACGCAGCTGGAAAGTCGCCACAGCTTGTGGTTGATCTAAGGAAGATCCGAGAACTGCTATCAACAGTTACACGAATACAAAGCTCTTCTGCACAGAAACCAAACATTAAGGTGTAAAGCACTTGTTTCAGCTTTAGAGGAAAAACTCAAAAGTACATGTGTGTACATGCACAAGCTGGTTTTACTTAGACTTGAAAAAGAATGCAAAAATTATTTTAAACATACATAAGAATGGCAAATAGCTTTCCAATAATCATTTAAAGTTAATGTAACAAAACAGCATACATTTTGGATTCCTATTGAAGGCAGAACAGAATAAGTTATCTGAGTACTTAATCTGTCATACAACTGTTACACTGTGATATCAATGTAAGAAATTTTTTTGTACTACAGTATTGATCTCAATCATACTGACCTCCTCTAATGTACTGCACTGCTTGATTGTAGATATTGTAAGTAATATTCATACTCTACAGCCCACTCTCCCCCCAGCTCACCATGGCCCACAGTCACATGGTACAGGCAAAGCCAAAGAATACATATGATACTATTGCTTACAGTAGCTAACAGGCATAAATACCCAGGGCTTCACAGTCCCACACATAGTGGTTTGAGCCAGTGCAAGTTACTGACAAGCAGACGCGTATGCTCATGACTTATAAATTCACATGCAAGACACGCCAAAACATTAGACACATACACTGCAACCAAAAGACCAGAGCATATCCACTCTCAGAAAAGACTGGACTTTATGTGAAGCTTGTCTTTTACTTGTTTACTTTCTCCCCCTCAAGTCATACTGTGGTCTACCAGCCAGCAAGAGCTAGGTAATCCCTGTAGGTAAACAGAGGCAGAACGGTGGCCTGCTCACTCATACCCGCCTCTCCACATTACACCACAGCACCCACACACACACTGCAGCCAGGCTGAAGCTCTAGGCTGAAACACTACTACACCCACACAGTTAAAAGAGACAATTCCCAGGAGCTGCATTGCCTGGGCTAATCTATTAATGCTTGTGAAGGTGCTGAGTAGAGAGAGATATTTTGAGTCCATTTTGATGGTGAATCCAGCAAAGGTTTATCAAAAAGGTAAGCATCACCTACGATAAACTTTACATGGGGTTTTGCTGTTGAACGATTTTGCAAGTAGCCTGAAAACACGAATGCCTATTTTACCAGTTTCACGGAAACACAAATGAGTTACTCATCTCTTTTTCAAACTAGTCATACCATATATGTACTGTGGCCCATTTTCTTTCAATTTTTGATTTTAGATAACAGTGGCCTCAGTGTTAACCACGACAAGTTTCGTTTTTTTGAAAGCACCAGATTTCTGAGCCAATGAAAAATGGCTTTCATGTTTCTATTAACACAGCAAGTTGCTGAGCTTGTGTAGAGCTGCCCAGTAAATTTGTCAACACAAGAAGCAATAAAAATTAACAAAGTTGCAGCAATTTTCTACTGTTGTACAATTTTCTGTTACCATAGGAACTATATGACAACTCATGTAAATTGGGGCTAGCAGGGGCACTCATAAATTAAGCACGCTGAATATTTACCTTTTAAGGGATGGATAGTGCTGTTGGTTTTTCTTGTAGCCATGTTATTTGTGTGTATTTAAACAAACTAAGCACCCCCCCTTTAAAAAAAAAAACAAAACAAAAACAAAGCTATGATAAACTCTTGTCCAAACTGCCCATGACAAACCAGTCACTGTGGTAATACGCTCAAACAAGCAGATGTAAAACAAAAACGAAAACACAGCCTGGGTTCTTTTTTAGAAAAGCCATTTGTATTAAAAGTCTTATTTTTAAAACAGACAACCCACTGTTAAGTGGCTGGTCTGAAATTAAACTTACAATCAGGTTAGATTTTACATCATCACATTTCCTGTTAAAAACAACAAAATAAACAGAAATAAAAACAGAATTCCTTTGACCTTGGCCTGGAAATTGAGTGTTGTGTGTTGTCATCATGTTTAGGGGGTTCCAGTACCTGTGCATTTCAAGATATAAGTTTGTCCAGACCAAGCTAGCATTGCAAAACAAACACCTTAGACTTCAAAAAGGCCAAAGTAAAACAGAAACAGAAAACCGCCATTCCATTAACAAAAAGCCTATTGTAGTTTTTGTTGTCAGCCTCCGCCATTATGAGATTATCCAGAAGAGTTCACTAGTTTATAGATCACAACACAGAAGGGTTGTTTTGGTTGTAGGTTGGCACTAAATCTGAACAGCTGATTTGTTTTGGAAAGGCACTTGACACAAGGGCAGTCGAGTCAGTGTCCCTGTGTCACTTTAGTTTGTTTCCTCTCACGCACTTAAGAGAAGGTGAAGAAAAAAAAATGGCACTCATCACATTTTCTCCACCACCAGATATGTGGTGTCAATTTGTTCTGACTTTGGAAATGAAAATAAGATTTGGAGTGTTGTGGAGCACGACTCCAAACTAGATTAGGCAGCCCAAATCTTTACCTGTCCCCAGACTGTGCAGTTACTTAACAAAATATATACTCTATCTCCCTGTCTTCTTCTCGTACAGAAATATCCATCTATGACTTTCTTTAAGCGTTTCTCTCCATCTTTTCCATTGGGGTTTTGTTCCAGTTGGAAGTACAGTTGGAACTGGTGAGGAGGGGGGGTGTTGCTGAAACTCTGGATCTGACGCTGTGTTGACATCAACGGTAGACACTGATCGTGCAGTAAAGATACTCCAACCCAGCAGAATTCCTGAAGAGTGGACCCCTCCCTGTCTCAGTTGCTCCCCCTCCTCCTCCTCTCGTCCCCCTGCAGCATTCCTCCCTTCATTTTCCTCCAAGGCCAGGGCGAGACACGAAGAAGAGCTCAACAGTACAGACTTGCTGCAACACACTGCCACAAACAAGAGAAGGGTCATGAATGAACTTAGAGCAACTTCTAGAAAATATACATTTCTTATAAAGCTCAATCTGCTCTTAGCTTGATGAAAACCAACTTGCTGACTCTTGAATGTAGGCCACACGCAAACATTGGAATGTCCCCGTTAACCTCATTCTGGACAATGGTATTTTAGCAGTTCTTTAATAACTCCAGACTGTAGCTGTACAGATTCAACCACTAAATCTGTAAAGCTAAGGGGTGCCAGGGGCATGCCCCATCCAGTTCTGCAAATCAGTCAAGACACTTCCTCAGTCTGCTTACCAAAACAATAGGCTGCAAGTGTTCCACTGTATGTTACAAGCAGTGACAAAAAAATGAAAAGCTACACGTTAAAATGAAGCCAAGTTTACAATACATCCGGTGCTCTGCTGTTCGCCCCTCTGTACTCAATACAGGCAAGTTCTTAAGTTATTCATAAGTGCGCTGTTACTTATTGTCACATTTTCAGCGTGTGGTGTCCCAACTTACCATTGCAAACTTAAAACGGAGCAAAGAATAAAACTTTATGATTGTCCTTTTTCTTAAAGAATAACACAAGACGAGCAGCACTGGTCGTCGCCATTTGGTGTTGAGGCATAGTTCATCTGTCGGACTATTTCTGCAAACAGTTCGTCCACAGAGCTTTTATTTTTGGCTGAAGTTTCCATGAACGGGCAATTCCACTCGTCCGCCAGCGCCTTCCCTTCTCCGGACGAGACTTCCCTTTCCCCCTCCAGGTCCACTTTGTTTCCAACCAGAATCATCGGCACTCTCTCGTACCTTTTCACCCGAATGATCTGATCCCTCATGGGTTTGATGTCCTGGAAGCTCTGCTGGTTCACCAGGCTGTAGACCAGGATAAAACCCTGGCCATTTTTGATGTACAGGTCTCGCATGGAGGCGAACTGCTCGGTCCCCGCCGTGTCCAAGATCTCCAGGACAGACGGAGAGGAGTCCACCTCGATCTCCTTCCTGTAAAAATCCTCTATCGTGGGGTCATATTTCTCTATGAAAGAACCCGTCACGAACTGGACGGTTAGCGCTGATTTGCCGACCCCACCGGACCCAAGAACCACTACTTTGTACTCTCTCATGGTTCCCTGCTCAGCCGACGCTGCCGCTTCCTCTCCGCTGTGAGCCCGCTAGCCGCCCTGCTGGTTTTCAAACCGCTCACCGTTGCGCCTCCGCCAGCAGTTTTGTTACGGGCTCCGGTCGCCGAAAACGGGGCGTGGCCGTCAACTATCGCCGCTCAGGAGGTGAATACGGTTGTTTCGGACCCACGCTCACCATTTGTATTGTTGCATGCTGATGTCCCTACGAAAGCCCTGCCGGTTCTCGAGCAAGCTTCCCCCGTTTTCGTTCAAGTAGCCACCGTGCGTCCGTAGCTCTCTTTACCAGCGTGAAGTCAAATATAATGCACCACAACTACTTCCTGTGTGTTCTTTCAAAATAAAAGCGTTCCAGGTTACTGAGCAGTAAAAACCACTGTATTACGTTTTTACCACTTGTCAGACAAAACAAGAAGATATTTAATACACCGAAATTATATTTTTTTTGGGTTATTATCATTGCGAATTATTATCTTGAGAAAGTAATTATTGATTCTTGACTTGATTTCCGGTGTAGATCTTGCTAAGGCTTGCGCACTTCACAAAATGAGCTTTGCGCTTCCTGCCTACACTCAGCACGCAGGCTGCGTCCCACGTCACTCACTAGATACTCTGGCCAGTGTTTAGTTAAAGGTGCAGTACGGCTGTTATCGCGCAGTCAGCGTGGTTGATTGCCTGAGTGCCCGTCCAAACCTGCCACACCTTAGTTTCGACATCAGTGATCTTTGGGCTTACTGCTGCTTGACTCATTCTTAAACAACTTACGGGAAAGGCCTATCTGTTGCGATTTGCGAAGCCAGGTTATTGCTCAACCTCTGCAATTATGGTTTTTTCTCACCACAAATATTCCACGAGTTTCCATCTAAGATTAATCAAGTCTTGCGGAATTACAATTTAAGGTGCAAAAATGATTATCACTCCAAATTTCCAAATTCAAGAGCAATGAGTTGACTATCACTGCTGTATTGGGGTTGATGTGTTTGTTGTATTTGAGGAGAGAGGCATGAGAGTACAGTGAAGTGACTCACAGAGGCATTCATGTGAAGTATGACCCTACATGTGACACATTGGAGGGCTTGTGTCTGTGTTCTTATTTTGTTTTGTTTCTTTATGCAGCTCAGAACCAGATTATTCTTCATTTACTTGTTTGGCGACTTGTTCCTTTGAGTCAGTTTCCTGTCATCAGCCAAAACATTATCTGAAACACTCAAAACTAACAGGAAAGACAGTTGTTTTTCTTTTATCCATAACTAATGGCTTGTACCACAAACTTTAATTCCAGCGAGGAGGCTTTTAATAAAACGTCTTCACATTTCATGTGTGCGCATGTGGGTGTGCACACAGGCATCATTATGTCTGCTGTAAACTGAAGAGTAACCACTGTTTTCAATCAGTGCCTGCAAGCAGCAATGATTAAACCACAGCTGTGACATAATCACCTCGAGGGATGGCTTGGAAAACTCTGCTGGGTCAATAGAAGTTTAATTTATCCACTACTCACCATTAGTGATACACTGCACACTCATGAAGAGTGATTAAAACTGGGAACAGGAAAGTAAATCTGTGAGTCAGGATATGTATCGCTGTAAATAGTGAAGCTGAAAGAATATATCATAAGTTCATTCATTCATTAATTCACTTATGTACAGATGGAAGTACAAGGGGAGGAAAAACGCCTATAGAAATTTTCAGGGTTTTGCTATGGGTTTGGTTTGAGGCGAGCCTGTGTGAAACATGTGGACTGAACAATCATGTGGGCTTTCCAAGTGCCCTGCAGGCAGCCCCTACCCAAATCCCATTAAGGAACAACAAGCCAAAGCCTATATGAAGACAAATAGCACTCTGCCCCATAGGGATTTAGGGGTAATATGACTTAAAGCTCTGTGATGTGGATCATCACATCTGTGAGAGTGGTCAGCCTGAATGTAAGGGCCAGACTGTCCTGTGGGTGATGACCAGAGTTGATTTTCACACTCAGCTGATAATTAGATAGACATAGCCTTGTTAACAGTTAATGATATGCACCCCCTCAGGTGAATTCATAACAAGAAGCTATCAAAGACCTGGATAAAAGTGATGTTTGGCTCTTTTACACAGTTTTCATGCTGGTAGGCTTGCTTGTCTCCCACAACAAAGAAATTTGCTGGAGAAATTTGATAGTGAAAAGACATTCGATCAATAGACACCAATTTTTTGTTTTTTAAAAGTCACACATTCTGTTTCATATGACTGCTCTTAGCTTTGATGAAGACATGTATTTGCTATGGCATCTTTTTAATAAGCTTACGCAATGTCACAACATTTATTTCCATTCGAAGTTATATTCACTTTTGTCCAAGATCTTGTATTCAGGATGGGGAGTCGAACTGGTGCATTGTCTTCTCTAGCACATCCCAAAGATTCTCAGTGGGGTTAAGGTCCCACACTGTGGTGGCCAATCCATGTATGACATTGATGTCTCATGTCCCTTGAACTGCTCTTTCACAATCTGAGCCCAATGACAATGTCATCTTAAAATATGCATGTGCCACCAGGGATGCAAAAAATCCTTTAATGGAAAATCCTGGTCATTCAGTTTTTTCAGGCAGTCAGCTGACCTGATTTTTTGGGGGCTATAACATTATTGAACCTAGATCTGATCAACTGAAGCAACCTCAGATAATAACACTGCCCCCACAGGCTTGTACAGAGGACATGGTGGGTGCATCACTTCATCCACCTCTCTTCATACCTTGGTGTGACCATCATTCTAGACCAAAATCTTTATGCTTCCTACCGAACTGAATCCTTTTTTACTGATTAGCCTCACTAATAAGTGGTTTTCTTTTGGCTACACAGAATCATCAAGGGGGTTATTTTGTCCCCTTTGGCATTTTAAAACCATCTAATTCTGTTTAACTAAAACCCCATCAGCTTATATTTCCTGATTTTCCTGACTGAATTTTGACTCCCATAGAAATCAGTTTAAAATGCTGCATTCAACAGTCATCACATGCCTGGCTGCCTCAAAACACATATTGTTTACACACATTTTTGTATGAAGACTGCTATATTATGAGCCAGGGCTAACTGAACATTGATAAATTTATATGTAGGGCACTGTAGTTAGATAAAAGTTGAATACTTACTGAAGAGATGGAAGGCAAAGCAGCAAGGGAAACTGAACTGAATTGAAAAGAGTACAGATGTGGCAAACTAATCTGAGCAAGTAAAGAGTGAAATCTGGAGCACTTAGACGTGTGGAGTAGAGCTCAGGAGATGAAGGACTGTGCACTGAGGCCAAGCAGTGGGCATGATGGGTGAGAGAGGGAAATTCTGGTGAAGAGGAGGCAGACCTTGAAATTGTGATAAACTTTCACTGTTCTACTTTTGCAATAAATCAGTTATTAAAATGTGTTTATTATTTTGTTGTAGCTGCTGTGTGGTGATTTTTAAAATATAGATGATGATCTGGTCGATGTGTTTGACAGTCAACACTTTGTTTTCCTTGTTTTTTTTAAAATGCTTCTTTATTTTAGCGTACCACATGTCATCCAAATTTTGTTTTAACTTTTCCTTGTTTTTCTTCAAGACTGGATAAATTATTAACATATGTGTTACTCATCATGCTGTTTGTTCTAACCTTTGTTTATGAGTTGACTCTAAAATATCTTTTACTTCTATGATAAGACAAGATAAGATAAAACTTTATTAATCCCGATGGAAATTATTGTGCCAGATAGCTCCAGGATTACAGTAACAGTAAACATATAACAACAATAGAGCATAAAGTATAAAAAGAAGTGATCCATAATCAAACAGTCTCAGTCATTTGTGACATTAATAAATCCCCCAAAACTTAAATGCTTAATTTGTCTAATCTTACTCAAAATTAGAAATATTAGCTGAAAATTAAAAGCAAAACATTTTAACAAAATGACACTTTTGCCACTGCTGCTACTGTTTGAAGAGAGGGTCAAAATGACCATTCCTGGTGGTTCTGGTAGTTTGGAATGTTGGCGCTTCTAGTGTTTGTTTCCATAGCCATAGTGTGAAGAGAACTCAAGGGATTGGGACTGTCTTACTGTCACAATTAAACATATACTTGAGTTCTACTGTTGATTTTTAAAATATTTGATAAGTGATCTTTGATCAAAATCTCTCAAAGTTTTATTTTCTAACCGCATTTCTTGTTGAAAATAGTGTCCTCATAGTGTAGTGGTATACACATTCTGAAACTGAGATACTAAAAAGTTACAGACCGGAAACCAAAAACCGACACTCATTGAAGAGAAATGCAGGTGTTGGTGATTTTTTTAAAGGTCCCTGGTGAGGACACAAGCCCCTCTCACCATGGAGGATTGCGTCAATAAGGGAATCAGGCGTTAAACCTGTGCCAAATTACTGATTAATCTGCTGTGGTGACCCCTTGGAGAAGAATACAAGGGAGCAACCGAAGGCACATTGTATCGACATACACTTTTGACCCACTGCCGAAGCAAAGCCGATGTTAATGGTGTAACAGGTTTTTGAACTTGTTTCTTGACATTTAATGTTAGCAATATTCTCAAATGGAAACAACAGGTGGCTGAAACAGAGCTTTCAAGCTTGAGCTGCTTTAAATCTATGACGTCAAAGATGGCGAAAGTGAAACTGAAACTTGTGCTACAATAATAAGGAAACATCATGGGAAATCCCCGACATTCGTATGTATAACTATGGAGCACACCCTTTCCAAACTTTTTTTTTTTTTTTTTTTTAAGAGAAATGATAACAGCATGAGATATTATGATTTAATATTTATGAATGTTGGGAGCTTAAGGTCATGGGCTGAAGAGAAAAGAGGAGCACAGTTCAGGCATGTCTGTAATTGGTTTTTTTTTTAGTCTCAAAGTATTCTTATTAAGTGCTGTATGCCAGTTTGTCTTCAATTATTTAAAAATGTTCAAGTAATTCACAAAATGATATGATGACATCTGAAAGAAATGTTTCATTTTTAAAAGAGTGATTTACACAAAGCTAAGGTAACCGAATGTAGCATGCTGTTCTGATCTCAGCTCTGTACAGGTTTGCTTGTTCCAGATGTCTAGTAGCTGTAGTAATAATTTAAGACTCTTTTTTTCAATATTCTTCTTTGTTTACAATGTCCATGTATTGTAGTGGTTTACAAATTTGCCTTACAAGCAACAGGTTCCTGGTTTGATTCCAGGTGGGTATGCAAGCCCAATGTGGATAAATCCACTGTGGCAACCCCTTGGGGAGAATACAGGGGAGCAGCTGCAGGTGCATTCTTCTTTGTTTGCATCGCCAACACTTTTAATCTGCAGAGATTTTCTTGTAACCTTTACCAAGGTGCCTGGGCTCATATTGCCCCCTTACATATTCATCTCATATCCTCAGCAAGTTGGAATTGAAATATCCAGAGGACCACACACTTTGAATGTTATCACTGCCTTCTTGCAAAGTTGAACATGGAAAACACCACAATAAGATGTACAGTGCCAGGGCTTTAATCTTCAGTCCTGGTCCTGTGAGAGTTACAGTAGACTAATTAAAATGTCTGAGATCATAGAGCTAATTAATGACAGAAAAATCTCCTCTAACATTTTCATCCAACAGAGGATTCAAACAGCAAGTTTCAGGCTCTAAACTCAAAAGTTGAAAGACTTACAGCAAAATGCTATTACTTGGTTCTGATGTGCTGTTTATAACTTCAGGACCTTGATTTAATTACTTTATTTTCATATTTACACCCATTCCTTGTGGCAGTGTGTGTTTTAATTTATAAATTCACATGGTGAAAGATGCCCATTTCAACAGCATCACAGCACTGTGTAATGATTTTCGAAGCCATTTTGTGGTTAGATTTCATAGCTAGTCCATAAAGCCACAATTGTGACATGAAAGCCAACAACTGATGTTTTTTTCTTATTGTCCACAATCAAACAAACAGGAACAGCTAGTAAGGAGTTAAACAGACATCCCAGTTTACTAGATCTTTTAAAATGTTGCAACACTGAAAATGTGAGATAAATACCCTTGTTGCCCCACAGTCCCTGCTTAGGCTGGGATTACATCAGTGTTGTACATTCTGCATTTGCTTATATGCAATCTCTGTGGAGCATATGAGTAATGTGAGTTAAAGAAAGACAAGGACAAAATGTATTATATCCTGAACTGAGGTCAAGCAATTGTTGTGCAAGTTTGCATATTAAGGCGAGGTATTTTCTTTTTTCTATCCTCCCATCACACAGATAACTTATGCAGAACTAATGCAGCACAAGAAATGGTGCGTTTGATTAGTAACTGTAATATGATCAATGGATTTAAGTACAATAATGTGGTATAGTATTGCACTGAAGATATATAAAATTTGATTACAGTAATGCGTTACTTTAGATTGCATTACACCCAACACTGGTCGCAACGCTAACAACAGTAACCAACAATACATACATATAAACCTTTAACTGTTGATTAACCCATAAGAACCCATGATGACACAAGTGTAACAATCACTAAATATTCTACAGTTTTCCTTATGAAGCTTTATACTTGACCTTAACCCTAGTACTGCAGGACCTCAATATATCGATGTCCCAGATAAGTTTTGTGTACTGCCAGTCGTCTATATATTGATCACTTCTGGTGTTTTCGTTCACTGCTGGTCGCAGTACTAGGGTTAACTTATGAAATCCCTAAGGAAAAATGGGTCTAGGTTCTAATAGGCTAAAAACACCATGGCCCCAATTAGTACCCTAACTCTATCTATCTTTCATATGATTTTATAGCAATGAAAGACTTAAAAATCTCTTGCCAGGAAGCATGAAACATAGATCAAGAAGCAAGCAATTTATATGAAATTTCATTAAATTTCAAAAAGAATGTCATATATATTTAGTCAGTATGATTTGGAACTAGCAGCTGAGCCCTTAAATTCAGACATTAAGTGTTTATTGAGGTCATAGATCAAGGGAGGCGAGAGCTGTTTGTACATAGATTTCTGTCTTTTTTACAATTACAGAAGTCACCCCCTGCTGGCCATTAGAAAGAATGAAGGGTTAAAGCACTTTTCCATTGAGTTGACTTTTCAGACTTCGAGGCTGCAGCCATTTCTACTTACAGTCTATGGGAGTACACACAGCTCTGTGTGGATGTCCACTTATTCTACACTTGACTGTGACCTGAGTACAAAGGCACCAAGTGATTCCAAGCAGAAAAGAAAATTCTTGGCAACTTTTAGCAATATGACACTTATTGACTTTGTGAAATTTGTTTAGTCACTGGGTTTTTGAACTGATTACATGTTTCAAAAGGATGCTGAAGCAAAGAAAAAATTTTGATTAAATACAAAATTACTTTGATTAAATACAATATCTTTTGCATCTCCTCTATGACACTGATTTGTGATAGTGTTATACTACTAACCTCTCAAATCACAAATTAGTTGATGTTTTACAAACACAAGTTAGATATCTAACTAAAACTCTTGCAATCACTGTAGAATAACATTGACAGGAGACTGTCAAACATTTCTTTGTTTGAAATCATTTTTTCCTCATGAAATATTTTGAAATGGGTGCCTAGGCACCCATTGGAAAAGTTACTAATGCAGTTTGCTTTTTTATTTTGTAATTGTCATCATTGTTTGTTCACAGTAGGCACAGAGTGATCCCAAATACAAAATAAAAGGAAAAATAAGCTTAAGTGTGAACTCTGTATCCTGATTTTAGCTCTCTGTGAGTTAGTCATATTTGGCCTTTATCAGTGAATTTTACAGAGCACTGAGCAGGTTTTGTACACAGCTCATACCCTGAAGAAGAATGATTATTCACAAGATGTGTTTTGATACCAAAGATCCAAGAATGCCACATAATGACAAATAATATGGTTCTATTCTATTTAGGAACCGAGTGTTAATTAACGTGATTAGCAAATCTGTGTTTATCCATTATTTCATATCAAAATGTCTGATGTGAAATGGGATGATAGAGACTGTCTGATGCTGGAACATGTGAAGTTGTTTTGCTTTTATTGGCTTTGTTTAATATTTCAATTTGAAGATATTATCACTCTTCAATGTCTGCCCTGCATTTCCCACAAAAATTGTTTTGCTTTCATTCATGTATGAAAGTGACAATAAAATAAAGTTGAAACTATTCAAATAAACCATCAGGAGAATTAAATTCTTAAATGAATACTTTGCCTCAAAGAATCATGAGCTAAAAGGGTAAACTGAGCAGGTGGATCAGGCGTCATCTGACTTTTCTGCAGTGACATACAATTTCCAGCAGAAGGCAGTAGATCTACATTCATCCATAAGAATATGGTGACATTTTATGCATTAGAACAGAGGATATTTACATGGTGTGCAAGAGGCTCTACACTGAGGTGAGTGATATGTGAAAGTGTTTTTGTCATTTTACACATAAAGAAAACAAATACCCATTGGGGTTCACACAATATTTAATCATTACATGTGATTGCATTTTAATGTGCTATTTTTCATTGCACAAATTTTGAAACAGGGACAAGATAATGCACAAATGCAGCAAAGGGGAGATTTTTGCCAGACATCTTGCTGGATAATAATTCAGTATTGTCTAGAGGGAATGGGGACAAAAGGCTGTTGTCTTCAGTAAAATGCCATTATCATCACCAACAAAGCCAGAATAGTCTGGAGAAAACTGATAGGGACATTGAATCTGTGACATACAACTTTTCAACTGATCACAAAACTAATTTGAAAAGACTATGATAGTATGTAATGTAGGACAAGGCAGAGAACAAAAAACAGAATGAAGTAGGAAATAGAAAGAAACAGGGTGACAAAGAGAGGGAAGACATAGGGTCTTTCATGCAGCCCACAAAGCCAGCCTTTCATGTGCGGAATTTGGCCATCATTAATAATACATACAACTCTATCCAGTTCAGTACAGCTGACTGCTGGGGGTTAAAGTTTAGGGATGAGAGTCACAGTAGCCATTATCATCACAGAGAAGAGTTTGACATTCTCACTTCCTCACTGAAGCTAAGGGGGAAGTTCATAATAATGAGAAATGCTGTAAGCGAGTGTGTTCGTTTCATGGTTTGGAGTTTAAAGGTTGCCTCGAGAGATTGCAGCAGCAGTGCAAATATCCTTGCCATAAAAAGATGTCATTCTGGGGAATATGAAGTCTACATTTCAGTTTTGTGGTCAAAAAGAAAGTACTGAATCCCAGCAACTATACAATTACTGCTGCTGCAAACACAAAGGGAGCAATTCATCTGTTAAAATAAGAGATTCCGTTAAAATAAGAGCTTCTTCCTCTAACCTACCCCCCCCC
>VUQH01038743.1:6693-17603 GCA_015106775.1 Etroplus canarensis | reverse complement strand
CCTGGAGAGGTGGAGGCAGGCACTGGAGAGAAGAGGAATGAAAGTCAGTAGATGCAAGACAGAGTACATGTGCATTAATGAGAGGGAGGCAGGTGGAATGGTAAAGATGCAAGGGCTAGAGGTAGTGAAGGTGGATGAGTTTAAATACTTGGGATCAACCATCCAAACAACAGACAGAGCACAAGAGAGGTGAAAAAGAGAGTTCAGGCAGGGTGGAGTGGGTGGAGATGAGTGTCAGGGGTGCTTTGTGACAGAAGGATAGCATCAAGGCTGAAAGGGAAGGTTCACAAGATGGTAGTGAGACCTGCTATGATGTATGGTTTGGAGACAGTGGCACTGACAAAAAGACAGGTGGCAGAGCTGGAGGTGGCGGAATGGAAGATGTTGAGATTTTCCCTGGGAGTGACCAGGATGGACAGGATTAGAAATGAGTACATTAGTGGGAGAGTGCAGGTTGAAAAGTTTGAAGTCAAAGCCAAAGAGGCAAGGCTGAGCTGGTTTAGACATGCTCAGAGGAGGAATAGTGGATATATCAGACAAAGGATGCTGGGGATGGAGCTGCAAGGCAGCAGGAGAGGAGGAAGACCACAGAGAAGGTTGATGGATGTAGTGAAGGAGGACATGCAGAGGGTTGGTGTGAGGGAAGATGATGGAAGGAACTGGGTGTGATGGAGGCAGATGATCCACTGTGGCAACCCCTAACGGGCCAAAAGAAGAAGTTCACAATGTGAGAGGGAATGGAGCAGGAGATTGACAGATGGATTGGTGCTGCTTCTGCAGTGACGTGAATGCAGTTACAGTCTGTTGTGGTGAAGAAAGAGCTGCGTGTGAGAGCAAAGTTGCTGGTTTATCAGTTGATCTTTGTTTCTACCCTCGCCTATAATCACAACATACAAGCTATGAAAACGAGCTTCAACCAAGGGGTGTCTGGGCTCAGCCTTAAAAATTAGGGCGAGGAGCTCGGTCATACAGGAGGAGACACTACTCCTCTACACTGAAAGGAGACAGCTGAGGTGGTTCAGGCATCTGACTAGGATGCCTCCTGGGCACCTCCTAGGTTTTCCAGCATAATCCACTGGGAGGGCACCCAGGGGCAGACCCAGGTCACACTGGAAAGATTAGATCTCTCGGCTGGCTTGCTAACACCTTGGTGTACCCTAGAAGATCTGGAGAAGCTAGGTTTGGGAAGAGGAAGGTCTGTAGACTGCTACCCTCATAAACCTGACCTGGACAAGCAGCAGAAAATCAATGGATGGATGGATGGATGGATAATTTAAACTGTGCTTGGTAGCTTGAACTTCTCACCATTTAAAGGAACTTACTTTTTTGCTTTTGTTGTTTGATTTTTTTTATTATTAAAACAGTATATCACCTGCAAACCACTGCACTTTCATTGCTGCATTTTTTTTGAGATTGCAGTTTTTTTCCCACACTTAGTGAGTCTGGTCCTGTATGTCTAGAATGGAGGGTCAATCAACAATTATTCAAAACTGAAATTTTTGCTTGGATTTTTTTTTTACCTTGAATACTCATTATTTGGTGATTCAGTTGCCTTTATTCTGTGTTCATAATACTACTGATAAATATATATTCTGTTTGGACCAAGTCATTGTCTTGTTGATTGTGTAGAGACCTAGCAGCCAATAAAACTAAGACTTTACTTATGACTGACCTCATTACTTTACCTTCTGATGATAAAATTGTTACAGTTATTTTAACTGTCGTGAGTTAAAAATATGAATCTGGTGCTGCTAACAATTCAAAGTGCTACATTTTTCATTCTGTCGTCTCCTTTTCCAATCATATTAATTTTCTCTGTTGCTCCCAACTTAAAACTCATTGTCACTAATTTCCTCACACTTACCCCATCTTCATTTCCTTTACCAGCATCACTCTTCCCTTCTTTCCATCAAACATCTTCCAGGCTCATCTGTCCTCCCTTGTCTTCTCCCACCCTAAACCATTCTTATGCTGTGCCTCTCACTCTTTTGCTCTGTCTCTCTCTCCTTTCTATTTTTCTCCTTCTCAGATATCAGATCACAGTCTAGTCTTCCGCTTGCCCTGTCATCACATTTTTCACATAGCCCCATCCCTTAATTGGGCCTGTATCATCATATCATATCATGTAGAATACCTGATCACAGCAAGAGATGAAAGATGGCCTCCAACTATCCCCACACAGACAGACTGACACACATAAAACACACATTATACACAGCCACACTCACACAGATACATGTCAATGGTCATATGGGACATGAATCCAAGCTGAGGTTTGTGTCTGTGTAGATTTCTGCTCCTCATGTTTGCAGCACATTGTCGACGTGATTGTTACAGCATGACAGGTGAGATGGTGTGTATTCCAAGAGTGTCCAATGGTGTTTGTATCAACTGCTAGTGGCTTTTGTGATGAGACAAAGGATGCCCTGGAGCCAGCAGTGTCACATCTACAGGTAACTATAGCAAAATAAAGGAAACATCAACAAAAACTGTCACGGGAGTGTTAAAATAGACCAAACTTGTCTTGGCATGAGTTTGAAAGATACAGCATGAAATCTTGTGCAAGCTGTCCTGTCATTCCTGCAGCTGGTAGAAAAGGCTTAACACTGTAGCGATTAACACATAATGGGTTTCTCATCTGCATTGTGCTCATTTCAATACAAATATTGTGTAAGTAAAAGTTTATGACCAAACCGACAAGTCTCACAATTTTTTTTACAGTCAGTGGACATTCACTGTCACACTACAGTTCATATGGTAGCCATAGTAATATTAAGAGTTTGACACCAAGAAACTGATTTCAACTCATGTTATTTAAAGTAAAATAGTTCCTATGTAAATAACATCTCTGAGCATAATGTGTGATATTACTACTAGTTGGAAGATGTTCTTGGTCCAGAAGGCAACAAAGTACACTGTGATGTAACAACCTTGAAGCCTAAGTTGGACATATATTTGTAACTGACTTTCAGTGATGCAAAAAGACATTTTTTGACTGCAGGATAAACTCAGAATAGTTGACATAAGTATGTATAAATAAATACATAAATAAATGAATAAATGAATGAATGAATGAATGAATGAATGAATGAATGAATGTTCACTAGGTCAACCTAAGTATTGTCACCTTAGGTTAAATTAGCAGAACCTAAACTCTAAATGTAATGGAGCAAACATTTGATAACTCCACTATTTGCTTCTGCAAAGTTAGAGCACCACTATAAACACTGCAATCTAAAAATGCTACTAAAGCAGTCACACAGACTGAAAATGGTATGGTGAAATTAAACTTCTAATTAGAGCTTAATTAAACTGTAAAAATAGTTAAATTAATAAAAAATAATAATAATCAGTTTAAACATCACAGTAGGATGTTTAACCTGATTACAAATACTTCATTTAGTAGCCTGGCATTATCCACAGAAGAGAATGTTCAGCACAGATAATACTGCATTTCGCTGGCTGATGGATGACTTTGTAGAGAAATTCAGTGAACGCAAACTCAAACATGTGAAGACTTGGGGCTAAGTTTTTGTAGACTCATAAGGCAGTCTACATATTTCAGCACCACTGAATGGAATCTGGAGAATTTAGGAAACACAAAGATCTCAGATGACTTACTCAAGAAGAATTCTGCTTTTGATGAAGAGCTATAAAGAAAAAAATCTTTTTACATTTACATAGGGGCTTTTTGGCCCATGAACACGACCTTGGTAACCGCTAGTGAGGAAAAGTAAAGAACAGAACTTCTAAACTCTATTATGTGATAGAACTTTTTGGCTCCATTCTTTGTCTCCCTCCTCTTTTTTTCCACTAGACGGCACAGTATTTCACTTTTATCTGCAGATAGCAGGACTTTGTGTTATCTTATTTTGTTTGGAAGAAGATTCACAAGTACTATCCGCCGCATGATCCCAGCAGACGACAAGATACAGAACTCCAAGTCTGGAAACTTCACAGAGAGAAAAATGAGGTCTTACTGAAACTATCTTTGGTGTGTATTTAACTCTGGTAATTCCTGCAAAAGATCGCAAAACCAAGGTATGAGCTGGTGTTTTAGTATACAATGTGATAGTGTGTGTGGCTTTTTTTTTCTCAATCTGGAATCCGGAACTGAAGGTTATTTAAGGTTGTGGAGGCTAAACAAATTCTACTGTAAATGTATTTTCAAATGAAAATCTTGTGACAGATCAAATTTAGTTTGATCATCATTTTACATGTGTGTTCAGTAGTTTGATTTAAAACTGGGTGTTAAGTTGTTTTTGTCAAGTTTGCTTTTGTACCACTGCCACTCAGTGTGGAAGAAGCATGAACATCCCCAGGACATCTGGGATGTAAGTAGGAAAATTTCTCTACATCTCACTCTATCATGGAACAGATAATATAGCCAAGTAATAAGTTTAGGGAACATTGGTGATCACATCACATCATAGGTGCCAATTGTCACACACTGTCTTGATATACCAAGCTGGACAAGGATTAAAAAAAACTGCCTGTGACATTTTGTGTGAACGTGAGTATGCTTGAGTGTATGAGCTTGCATGTGCGTCTGTCTCTTTTTGTCCAGATGAGAGTGATTGGTTTTGAAGTATAGAATGTTGACAGAGTGTTCAGCTATCCCAGGAGGCGCCCAACCACAGGGCTGAAACAGTTTCTTCTTCTCTGTCTCATTCTTCTTCCTCACACTGTTCTTCTTTCTCTCCACTCTCCTCTCTCATCTGCCCCATCTTTTCCCGGCTCAATCTAACCTGTTTTCCTCCTGGCTATTTTTACCCTCCTCTCTGATGAATTTATTGATATCCAACATTGATATTTATTGCTGCCTAAAATGATCCTCCATCTTCTGAGGGGTAGGCAGGGATTCCTTATATGGGTCAATAAGAGACAGACATGCCTGCTGATTTGCTTTGAGGGAATTCACAGCTGCTGTAGCTTGTACCTCAGAAATATATCCCAGTGTCAAACTCCCATCTGTAGGAAGAAAAAATATAACAGAGTTGGGAAATGGGGGGTCTCAAGGATAATCAGAGATTTTCAATATTGTCTAGGTAGCTTATTTGTACTTACATTCTGTTTACCGTATATTGGCAGGGACTGAGGTTCTCTTACATGTGCTCCATTCTAGGCCATTTCTTGTATTTACAGCAGCCTCAAAATCATTTAAAAGTGAAAATAGCTTCTTAACAATAAAAAGAAATGATAACATCTTTATGTCTATCTTTAAATTTAAAAAATGTTGAGATAAAGTTTCATTAAAAAATGAGGGATCCCAGGTGACCCTCTTAGATCCTGGTGAACCAAATCAATTCATCTCCACAAAGTTCAGATTTGAATTCTTAAACTGCACACCGTTGTATCTCAGACTTGCTGGCTGTCACAAGGACTAAGGGTAACACAACAGAAGCAGTGATCCTCTCTACTCCGCCATTAGTAGTGTCGTGTCACCCACTCCTGGGGCTCTGGCTTTGTTTTCCCATCATGCCCTTGCTGCCTGCTGGTTGGTTTAAACAAGCAGTATTCTTGTGCAGCCTTTCAATTATACCATGCCCTGTAGCAGCACCCTGCACCCTCCATATACACCAAGACAGGAGCTAAGAGTGTGGGAGGAATTGATTTGAATTTGGCATCTAATAGATGTTTTGGTGTTCCTGTGGTGTTTCTGTTTATTGGTATTGTGACTGGTTCATTTTAACTCCTTATGAGTAGATATTTTATGTGTTAGGTACTGCTTTGAGTGATCCACAGACAAAAAGTAGAAGTTATCCCTTGAAGGAAAACCAAAAGTATAGGACCTCGGGTGCTGAAAAAATAAATAACTTGAGAGTTCAAAAGTCATACTGTTTTTTCACAGAAGTAGAATCAAAACAAATAAGTTTCAATAAACCCTGAAAAGGAAATGAGAAATGCAATTTCACACCAGGTGTTTCAGTTAGGTTTTTATTTCACTAACATATTTTAAAAGTCAGGCCCTCCATAATACTAAATACTTATTTCCATTGCTTTCTCACTCGCTCATCAGCCCATATCTCCCTGTCTCCTTGTCTGTGAGTCCCACAACAACTAGACACGGGTCAAGTTCTTCTATTGAAAAGGTTACATAGAGGCTGAAACCCAGCAACCACAAAAGGAGACCGTCTAGACAAGGCCCCACAGCCCTGACCCCAGTTACACCCTGTCCCTCTAGGGGCCCATATCACCTTTGTTTTCATGTTGATAAATTCTATTTCCTGTCATACTAGCAGCACAACAAACTCTGTGATATCAAAACTTTGAAACTTGGACCACAGGCATGTATATCGCAGTAAGTGACAGGGTGTTTCAATGTAAAAAAAAATCCAACTCTATTTTAATAAATATAATGTCACAGCAACAAATTACTCAACAAAATAAACCACTGAGTAAATGTTGTTTGCAAAGCGTGGAAATTATTTTGAAAGATATGCTACAAATATTGAAGAATTAAACAATAAATTATATTAAATAATGAAACAATAAAAAATGTTTGACTTGAGTTGGTTAGCTGGGTAAATTTTTCTTGATGTGGGTGATGTGAAAATGTCTGGTGTCGGGTCCTCGCCTCCCATACACATGTCTGGATTTGAGTTTGGGGGTGGAAGTCTGTTGATTTAGGCTCTCATTATCATCTAGTCACACAGCATGAATTAACATACAGAGCACACATGACCAGGGCACATTTATTCTGTGGTCCATGAGGAAACATAGTTTGCTGAGCTGAGACTCCTCAAAGTGTCTTTTGTAGACTTGCTCATGGCTAAGTATTATGCTAATTAGTGTTTGCACATACATGCATTCCCTCTGTCATTAATAACATTTTGAAAATTAACAAATTGTTACATGTCCGATGTTAATGATAAAAAAACAGTTTGGATAAATATACCTTGTTTTAAAATGAAAAGTGTTTGTTAAAACATGAGGCTGTTTTTCTCTTCTTTTTCTTCCTTACACACACACACAGACACACACACACACACACATATATATATATAAAGTCTTCATTCCCTCTGTGTTGTGTGTGCTTTGATATTTTCCTATACTATGCTTCCTAAAATAAAAATCACTAGTCAGTTAAAATGAAGGTCTCTAATAATTTCCACAGGCGGTTAGAAAAGCACAAATAAGCTAGCACAAAACACACACACAAATACACACACACACACACACAGAAAGAATTCCTGTTTGCCATATGGTATGCTGCAAATGTTTCATAGTAAAAGCCTTGTTAAGAAATTTGTGCTTGGCAAGTTCCAGGTTACATTACAAGCTAAATGTTTGTAATTGCGAGGTAAATGCTCTGTCATGATGAGCTTTGGTTGTGACCTGTATTTGTTGAGCTGTGTTTGTTCTACTATATTTGGAGTTAGGTTGCTTATGATGCTTTTAATTTATTTTTATATAAGATTAACTAAGCCATCAAACTCAGAGTGCAGTAGGTTGCTGGGTTAATGACTATTTCCATGTTAGCTCAGGTAGGTCTGTTTAAAGTAATGGGCTGCATGCAGTTAAAATGAATTTTGCCAAAAAAAACCAAACTCACATGTAACTATGAACAGTATGTCACTGCTCAGATCTGTTTTTAACTGTTCTGTAGAAAATACAACGCAAATGAGAGCAGATTAAAACAAGGCTGTATACCAACATACTGTAAGACCACATGTATTCAAGCAAATCTCCTCCATAACTAGAAAATGTGAGTAAAAATGTAACTGTAAAACACTACCACATTTGGAAAAGCAAGTAATATGGACATTTACACAATTAAACGCCTTTAGATTTCAAAGACTTCAAATAATTTGACGACTGTATTGTTCTTTATTGCACACCAAATAGTTTTGTCTTGTTTTATTTACACAATAATCTGGCTTATAAAAGGTTCATCTTTTTACATAGATAAAGCAGGATTTTTTCAGTGTAGTGTGTTTTCCCAGTGTGCAGAACAAGGAAAGGTTATAAAGAAAAATATTGGCATTAATAGTTTCTGTAACCACGTTGTCTAGATAAATCAACTCCGACATTCTACCATTCTGTAGAAATTAATCATTATTGTATCATCTATAGCTCCATTCTTCAGGAAACACACTCAACTGCATGTCTATTTAAGGACAACACACTTTGTTTTAATTTAAACCCAGGGACTGTGTTACGATAATGGATGCTGTGATGATTTTTAACACAGTGACTGTTAAAATTAATGCCGCTTGTGTTGTCCTTAATTACATACGCAGCTGCGTTGAAAATCATGTTATTTTTAACACATCTGTTTTAGTTTCAATGACTCAAAATTTAATAAAACAAGTAATTAATAATAGCTTCTAAACACAAAGCTGCAATAAATAGCTTAATATATTCATAAACAAGACTGTGATAGCCATAATTAATTCTGAATAAAAACAGTTCTTTAAAGCATCGCCCAGTTTTTCAAGACTTCACATCATGAAACTCTAATTCCTGTTCTCTGTCCTCCATTTTCTGCCACTGATTCTGCTTTTAAATTTAAAGTACATAGTAACACGACCAATGCAGGGTTTTGCTTGCTTTCTTCCATTGTTCCAAGACTCCTTGTCCACCCTTTTCCATCTTCTGCTTGCCTATGGAGAGCCATGAAGTGTCTGAGTCATCCTCGATTACAGTATGTATTTATAGACGAGAGTCAGGACCTGGGCCTTGCGTGCGCACAAGTATGAATGTGTATGTGTGTGTGTAGTTGGAAAGGTCTTTCCAGCTCACACTGCCTAAAACTAGTGCCCATTGTCTGATGACTCACCTCAGCTACTGGACACTGCCACAGGAGAGCTGACGTCACCTGTCCTGAGACAGAGTTACTGCTTACAGTGACCTCACTCTGATCCAGGTTAGAGAGGGAGAGTGCCAGAGAATGTCTGTCCTGTCAACACTTAAAGGCAATGCCTAATATCCTTTCCAGGGCATATGTCAAAGTAAACCTGCTGTGCTAGACTTCTTAAAAACAAAGGCCAAAATTGTTTTATCATTGGGCAACATTTTTTTCCTTTTGTCTTCCCCCTCTTCTGCATTCAAATGCTATGATTTACTAACTCTGTTTATGTCAGACTGTTGTACAGATATTTCTTACCTAAATTTGGAAATGTCATTCAAATTAGGGCCTCATAATAGTGTACCTGTACACACATACGACACACAAACACATACACACAGGGCTGAGGCCTTCATGTGGTTAATGTTGGAAAATTTAATTTGCGGAGGCTGACGCTGTCTGCCTTGTCCCGTTGAATAGGAGGGACTTTTCTTAGACAGAAAGGCGGAAAGGCGAGAAGGTGATGAATGCTTTCCCAATGAGAGATGAGGCATATTGAAAACTATATTAAATTACCCTGATTAACAATTTAGCCACGATCAGGATAGCCATGGGGGTGCTCTGTAGGGAGGCCTGAAGACTATTCATCCCCACAGCACCAGGGTCGTAAGGTGCCCCAAGTTCACAGGCTCGAGCTTTTTGTTATGCTAACACCTTATCCCAAATCAACTGCCTCCTCCATGGTCAGACACAAGCATTTCCCTGAGAACTTTCAGGGAGTCGTCATTCCACTGTTCATCTCACCCCCCCAACCTAGCACACACATATGCACACTTAGGCACTTCCATGCACAATTCCACATTATTGTAAGTGGGAAGGAGGAGGGAGATTTGGGGTGTTGAACCTGTGTGTCCTTGAGATAGTCATTAAAAGATGTCTTTTTATCTTTTGTATGATGCCAAAATATTCCATGCACAAAATCACATATTTTCTAAAGTTAGAGAAATCACAGCATGCTAAATGGCAAATGCACTGAAATTCATATGGCAGTTTTCTAGCCTTACTGATCATTCACCACATGTCTAAACTGGGGGGGACACAAATGAATAAATAAAAAAATAAATAAATAAATAAACAGCAACTTCTTTTCATAAAAAAGCCCAACACAACACGTTTCGGCCTTTCTGTCTCATGGGAGAACTAATCAATACACATTAAGAGGGGAGTTGATAACACATGTATTAGAGGTCAGGAGTCAAACTCTGGTCAAATACCCTTGACCTAAGGTCAAAGTCTTTAGCATGAACATGCCATTGGTGTTCAGTCACACGGTTTTCATATTCATGCAATCACAAAAAAATATTTATTTGGATAGGCATTGTCACAACCAGGTGTGTAAAGGTTTTATTAAATTTTTTTAATTTTTTTACAGTATATCTTAGCTTCACATTTTGATGCCATTTAGAGGTTTTAATTTGTGATAACACTCAAACTGTTGTACAGCTTCAAGGATGAAAGCATACATCATCCACAAATACACAAGATGCTCAATACATTTTCTTTTTTGCTACTGAGATTAAGAACCACAGCAAAGCACATAAAATACAAGCATGAAATGGAATAATTAAAAAAAACATGCAATATAATTATATACCACTGGCTGGAAGACAATTATTTGTGTACAGCCATAGTCCTGAATTGTAGGTGTGTAATGCTGCCCTCAGCTCACACTCAGCCACGACTAAACCAGGAGAGAAGGGGGGGAAAAGCTCATCAATGCAAATTAGAGCCCACAACCTGAGGAGCCTTGCTGGACTCACCAGTTCAAAAAAAAAAAATCACAGGATTTCATTTCCAAATCTTGTTGTCACAGATTCTCCATATTAACACAGGACAGTCAGTCAGATCCATGGATTAGTCTGCAGTTACCTAAAAAGCCGTATCCACACTCAGGCTGCCACAAGGACGCTTCTAATTCTGCCAGCATAATTGCCTGATTATAATGAGCTTCTCTCTCTCTCTCACTCTCTCTCTCTCTCCTGCTCTGTCTTTATTTCTCACTGTGTGCTGCTGTGTGCCCCCCCCCCCCCCCCCCCCCACCCCCCCCCCTCTCCCCCAC
>VUQH01038741.1:0-20135 GCA_015106775.1 Etroplus canarensis | reverse complement strand
GGATGTGGTGTTCAGATCTGCCTACCAGTGGGTTGAGGATCGAAGCCAGAAACTTAGAGATCATATAGGTGACTGAGTTGATCATGCAGACAATTGGTCTTACAGGTACACCCTGTTTATGTATCTTTGGTAAACCATACAGACTTGGTGTAGATTCCCCAGGGTAAAGTCTATAGTATGAGGTCCGATCAATGGCATTGTCTTGTTTTAACTGCTTCAGACAATCTATCACCCTCTTCCTGTAGCCACTTCCTGGGTCCGTTTCAGGAGCTCATAAGTATTTCCGTCACTGAGCAGCGACAAAATTTTCTCATGATAGTCTTTCTGGTTTAGCACGACTGTGCACCTGCCCTTGTCTGCCGGAAGGATGATAATGTTGTTGTCCTTGCTAAGTGATGTGAGTGCCTTCCTCTCTTCCCTGCTGATGTTGGATACTGGGGGCTTAGCATTGCTGAGGCAGACCGAAACCTTCGTCCGTAGTTGCTCTGCTTCCACGTCTGCCATATAGTTGTTCCGAATTGCTGTTTCTGTGGCTGTGATCAGTTCCACAAGTGGGACCCGTCTCGGTGTCACAGCAAAATTCAACCCTTTCGCAAGGATGTTTTTCTCTATTAGGGTAAGCTGTCTGTCAGACAAATTCTCCACCCACTTGTCAACATCCTCGGTGTGGCATCCATCTCTCTTCTGGTTACTGAGGACACTCTTTGTATTTTGCTGTAGTTTCTGACGCCCAACAAGTAAATCGAACTTCCTTTGTTGCCTGGTCTTAGACTTCTCGATGTGACCACGATGTGAAAATGTCCCAGAGAAATGTCAGGCATGCCCACCCTCAGGTGTTTAAGCAATGTGTGAATTCTGCTGTACGCCAAATTCAGGGCTTTCAAATGGTAGGTGATAAATGAGTGGGTGATGTCACAGTGGCTACTTCCATCTTCTATGCAGTCTGTGATTATTGCTCACTTGTTTTCTCAACACTCACTTCATATATATATATCATATATATAATTTAATGATACTGCAATTCTCACTTTTTTATCGTAAAAAGATTTTAAAACAAAATTAAAATAGAAAAATATTTCAGAAGAGAAAAGTGAAGTTTTAGACAAACTATAAAAGCAGATTTGACTGGTTTTGCAGAATTAAGCTATTTGTGTGCATTCATACAGAAGTGAAGAGGTCATGCATGCTAAAACAGCACACAGTTTGCATGCTTTTCACAAAAAAACAACAGGGAAAACAGAGGTTAGATTAATGCTATTGCTCAAAAGTCTTTGCTTTTGGATGTGTCATGGTCCCCAGTCCGCCTGGATCAGATCTGCTCTCTCTCTCTCCCTCCCTCTCTTTCTCTCTCTTCTGTCTGGTGTGGGTTGAGCCATTAACTTTGTGCTTGAGTCTCCAGGTGTGGGTGTGGCCGGGGAGGAGCGGTGACTGCGCACCTGCTGTGTATTTCCCATCATTACCAGTGGAATTCAACACTACCTTCCCGCTGCAAGCCATTTCGATTTGTGTGTGTGTGTGTGTGTGTGTGTGTGTGTGGTCATTCACATTATAATTTAAACGCAACAACCATCAGACTCCAGGGTGAACAGTCTCCGGCCCTGATGTGACGTGCATGCGCAGGAGAAAGCGTGACGTCACATGCAGCACGCTGTGTTTACGGAAGTAGATATGGATTTGGCACATGAGTAAACGCTCCATCAACACTGTCTGCCATGCTTGTTTTGTGCATTTGATCTTACCGCGTCTCGCCTCCTCCGGCACTGAATCATGACGTCTGTCTCACTTCAGTGATGGAAACGTCAGATAAAATGCGACATGACCGTTCAGACTGAGGTCGCGTCGAAAAACATCAGATACCTATCCGATTTAGGACCACATATGGAAGTGGCCGGAATCCAGTTAGAAAAAAATCGGATCTGGGCTGTTCAGACTGTCATAGACAAATCAGATCTAGGTCACATATGGGCAAAAAAAAAAAAATCAGATACGGGCTACTTTGCCTGCAGTGAGACTGTGGCGTAAGTCTTGCAGTTCTCTCCATCCTCCACTGGGATGATAGCAACTCATATATTGTATACCTGGCCGGTCTTGCTTGTTCTCCCCATACAAGCCCCTCATGTGCCTTCTCTGCTGCTTCTCACAGAAATCCACAAAACCCTGCCGTGAACCTGCCTGACCCACTCCCAGAAATAAAGGACTCTATTGGATTCCCCTCATACCAGATCTGCCTGGTGCTCTCTTCACCCCAGACCCTGGAATCTTGGCAACTGGAACAAGCCCTTGGCTTACACCTTGAACTTTGAGTATTACTCACCAGTTGTATTCACCTTGTGTTTTATTAAAACCTTCACTAAAACTGACATCTGTGTCTTTCTGCTTCTGGGTCTGCCTCCACAGAGCCTGACAGGGTGGCAGAGGAAAGTTCTCAAATATTGATGAAACTGTTCAAAAATTAAATTTAAAAAAACAAGCTCCTTTTATCTTAAGGTTGGATGTGACAGGGCCCAAAATTCCCACCTGTCCCTCTCTTGGTCCAACCTGGCAGCTTCACAGACTTGACACCTACATAAAAGCAGCACAGCGCGACAAAGACTATATTCATCTAGGAGAAACGGCACTCAGGCACGCTATTCGAGGGGTTGTTTGTCAATCGTTATGTGACAGAACTCAAACGCAACAGTAGGTTAAGTTGTTCTCTCGAGCGATTTTTTTTTTTTTTTAAATGGGGAAAAGTGCTATGTCAAACTAATTTGCTCTTATTTTCCTTTATTTCTGTAACTGTGCACCCGGAGGCAGTGTTTCAAAATGAACAAAGTCTGGCCTCTCCCTCCTAGTTCCGCCCTCAGGTACTATCAAAGCGATCGATAGATCGTCGCTGATTTTCTTGTCTGTTGAGGTCAGCCATGTCTGGTGGACTCTCGGGTCAAGCAGGGTACATTGAACCACGGTTGTTTCTTTCCCTTGTGAGTTTTCACTTCATTCTGTTTGTTCCTTATTAACAACACTTGCCCTCGCTTGCCTTTTGTGCTCTCTTTAGAAACTGATATCAGTCCAATAAAGTTGGATTTATTTTTCAGTGCGCTAACTTATTGTGCTCCCTTTTCTGGATTTATTTGGCTAAAATTGCTTTTCCTTTGAGTCCTTCTTCTGTTGCTGATGACTATCCAAGCTCTGCCATGCAAACAATCTTTGACAGAGATCAACTTAATTCAGGCAAAAAATAGTCCTCTCTTTGCTTTGGTTTAGTCTTTTGTATCTGTTTGACTCTTCTTGCTACTCTCTTCTTTTGTTTTCTCTTGTCATCTTTTATTATAATATTATAGTACAGGTAGTACTGAGCATGACCCTATATCCA
Organism: Etroplus canarensis; assembly: GCA_015106775.1. Taxonomy (NCBI): domain Eukaryota; kingdom Metazoa; phylum Chordata; class Actinopteri; order Cichliformes; family Cichlidae; genus Etroplus; species Etroplus canarensis. The sequence continues at coordinate 16,780 of VUQH01038741.1, read as the reverse complement.
AACCATTGTCAAACTGCTCCGAGAGTTGAATAAAACAAGGTACTGTTCATATCTCATAGGATCACGATGCCCTTGATAATGGCCCTCAGTACAAGCAGTTGTTTACCCTTTTCTCTCACTGAAAAAGCTCTTTGGGGCATCGGGGCCAAATCAAAGTCGCTGTCATGTTCCTGGCACCATCCTGAGAATGACGCAAATTACAGCATGGATTCCACTGAAAAAGGTCATCTGCAGCCATGAAGAGATGTTGCCTGGCCAGTGCATCAGACATCAGCTTAATTTCATTTTTGCAGTCAAAGTTACACTACATAGACAGAAGTATTGGGCTACCTACACCTAAATCAATAGTCAAAAATATGCAGTTGGACCCACCTTTGCAGCTATAACAGCTTCCACGCTTCTAGGAATGCTTTCTTCAAGATTTTGGAGAGTCAGGCTTACAATCTTAAATCATCTCAAAGATGTCGCATGGGATTGACGCCAGTCAAGTTCTGCCACACCAAACTCATCCAACCATGAATTTATAGGTCTTGCTTTGGGGCACAGTCATGCTGGAACAGAAAAGGGCCTTCCCCCAAACTGGTCCCACAAAGTTGGAAGCATAGAATTGTTCAAGGGCCCGGACCAACCCCAGGAAAACAACCCCATAGCATTATAGGACGTTGATCCCAAAAGAGGTTTGGAACTCTGCAGTTGTTGAGTCAGCAGAGCGTTTTTATGCACTTGTGTACCTCAGCACTCAACAACCCCGCTCTGACTTTCTGTAGTCTGCCATTTAATGGCTAAGTTGTTGTGGTTCCAAAACACTTCCACTTTGCAGTAATCCCACTTACAGTTGATTGTGGAATATCTGGGAGAAAAGAAATTTCCCAAACTGACTTGCATTGCAACACTGGCATCCTGTTACAGTACCACATTGGAATTTAGCGAGCTCATTCTTTCACAAATGTTTGTAAAGACAGACTGCAAGGCTAGATGCTTGATTTTATACACCTGTGGCAATAGGACTGAATGAAATACCTGAATCCAATGATTAAGAGGTGTGGCCCAATACATTTGTCCATATAGCGTTTCTCACATATTGGATGACAGGTATACGGACAGCAGCTACTGTACTAACATTCAACTGGCGTAGTATTGTGTTTGGAGTTCTCATTTGTCAAATAAAGCTATCGTGTGAAAATGCAATTTAGATGACTCCCCCACCCTCCACTCCTACCTTCATTCCCTTATGAGCTCTTCATCCGCAGGCAAGCTCATTCCAAGTCAAGGCCAGGAAGTCCCACATCAAGTCTCAAGTCAAGTGTGTGAGAAATTTTAAATTAAAAACTGTAATTATCAACTGTGGCGATCTGTGTCAAACTGATTTTCTATTGTGGGACACGTGCAACCAAATTACATTTTAAGTGGGCCAGATCAGTAAAGTGATAACACACTTTTAAAGAAAAATCATCCCTAAATTTTTCCCCTGACTTTTGGAGTAAAGACGTTTAATTACATTTTAAATCCCTGAGAGGTCTTACAAAAAAGAATCATCCGCTTTATAAAGAAATGCTGCTGTAGTGAAGCAAAGAATCCCACGAGCACGAAAAAATTCTCTTCCGTGAATTCACAGAAATGTCTAATTTTTTACTATGTAAAAAAAAGCAAAGTATTCTGTAAGTAGTTTAAAAAGGGAATTTTCTCTTATGAATATGAATACTATTGCAGTGGTTTTAAACATACGCCTTATAGGTGAAAGGTCCTTGGTTGGATTCCATGTGGGGACACAAGCTCCTCTCACCATGGAGGGTTGCATCAGGAAGGGCATCCAGTGTAAAACCCCTGCCAAATTACCAATGCAGATTAATCTGCTGTGGCGACCCCTTGGGGAGACTATAACGGAGCAGCCGAAGGTCCTAAATGATAAAGAAAAAAATGATTTTCTTCCTTGATTTGTTACTTTGGTGTTTGACAGGCCATGGGTCAGAAGACTGTAACACTGATGAAAATACAGCTAAAGGTCCAACATTTATGCCCTCCATATTTGAAATGTCCACAGTTTCCAAAGCGATCCAAAGGGCCAGACTGAACCCTTTGGAGGGCTGCTTCTGGCCCATGGCCTTGTGTTTGATACCCATGGTTTTAATCTATGACCCACTCTGTTCACACAGTATGACGACTGAAAAATAAAAAAATAGCATCTAGTGATGAAATTCACGTCTTAAGCCTTGAGAGTTGAATGGACTGATTTACTGTATAAAGCTAATAGATTATCTTGTCACCTCTGAAAGATGATTCAAAGTCAAGGCTATCAGGCCACCATTGCACATATATTTGAAGGCATATTTATCCCTTTTTTGCCATTTTAACCCTGCATCACTCACCTTTTTAAAGAGAAATCATATCACATGTGAAATCAGCCATATGCAGATATCATCCCTACTTAACTGCTAAAAGAGGGTGACAGAGTTGAGCCCAGTCTTCTCTTGTTTTTCAGTCCCCATTTAAACATGCTGTAGTTCAGTCTCTTTTAAAGAAACCTTACAGAAATACTGAAAGCCTTTTCAGGCACATTTAGGCACAAGAAAAGTGTTTTCTTCCCATGTGTTTTAGGTCAGGTTTTAGAGCTTTATACATCACAGAAACTGCCCAAGGTCGCCTGTGACCTGTTTTTAGCTTCTGTTAGACCTGAATGTATCTTTTGACACAGTAGGTCACGGCATTTTAAATTTCCATCTTGGAAAACGACTTGGTATCAAGCATACTACTGAAGAGTATGCCTGATTGGTTTGACTTTTAGCTCTTAGAAAGAACCTACAATTCACCTAACCTGTGGTGTTCCACAAGGTTCACTTTTAGGTTCCGTTTAATTTCTTATTCATACACATTCCACTCTGCCAAATTACAGCAGCTTTCATTTTCTTTGATATACAGACCACATGCAGATGTTCCTCTCATTGAGACCTGGTGACCCCAGAAAGTCTGTTTGTTGTTGTTACATTTTCTTACTGATCTCAAATGTGGGTGCATTTTTCTTCAACTTAGAACCTCTACATTTAGAAATCACGCAGGCCGATCCCTTGAACTGCACCACATCCACTTGCCTCTTATCTGCTAATGTAAAACCCGATGCTTTACATTCTTTCTTCCATCAAATCAGAACAAACTCTATTTGCTCAAAGTCTGACTTCATTGCCTACCTTCTTTTGGCATAAATGAAAAGCCACTCTCCTACATCCAATTAGCTCAAAATGGAGCAGTTGGGATTCTCACTGGTTTAAGCAGATAGCATCACAAAACCTCAACCCTGGCCTCTCTCCAATTGCTCCCGGAAGACTTAGAATTGATGAATATTTTACTAATCACTCGTCTGGGTCTGGCCTCAAGCGACAGAGCAAAAATGCTGACCTCATATCACCCACTTAGCAGTCTGAGAACCTTCAGAGGAGCCCTTCCGGTTGTTCCAAAGTTGATCCTTAAATCTACCTGTAGATATATTAGTTGTTCCTCCTGTGTAAAACATTTGTTAAAAAACAAAATGCCCTGTGAATGCATAAATAATCACTCTGCTTATTCTATTACAATGTAGTTGAGAGGAAATAAATTGTCAAGTATTAAAAATACAAAATGATAAATATCCGTATAAGCCCACCGAGACAGTCAATTCATCATACTTTCACATCTTCAAGACACAAACGCGTGAAATGCGTTAAACCTGTTCAATAATTGTCACTCCCTACAGACACAAAGATGAAATTGTTTGTCCTGCATGTTTCCACCCAGTCTATTGAAATGATGCTCTGCTGAGATGGATCTGCAATAAAAAAAAAAACAAAATCAAAGGAGATTACACTAAGACCCACAGACAGAGTGTGACCATAATTTCAAGTCAAATTGCTAGTGATATTAAAATGAAAACCAATCCTTCTGTAAATCTTGTATTTACTATTGACAAAGCCGATTATGGCTTCAAAATAGTTCTGAGGTGATTTTTAATAAGGAGATTGGCTCTCCCTTCATTACTAATCAACTCAGAAAGACTGCTTTGCGCTATGTGGGTCCAGTGGGTACGAGCTCCTCGGAAAGGTGTGTAACTTTGGCTTTTCGGCTGGCGATGACCTAAACAAGAAATACACAGCGCCGTAGCACCCCCACTGAGAGCAGACGGAGCCTCTAAGTGAGTTGAGTGTGAGTGGGAAACATTATTATCTGGCCCAGCACTCCTGATGTTTTACAAATGCCTCGACTGCAAATAAGAGGAGGGGGTTACGGAAGCACTCACTGGCAAGAAGACCAGCGTTCCACAATATTCAAAGCTTTTCCAGGTACTGCTGACCTTTTCACAAAATACACAGCAGAGTAACCCAGAGCTAGCACTTAAAGAGTGAGAGGCATCAAATGAAGCTGCCCCCAGTGACAGTTTGACAGCCTTTTTAACAGCTGCCATGATTAGCCCTATTGTGGGTGGAGCAGGGGACTGAGGCACCAAACTGGTTACAGGTGGCAGTAGGCGGGATATATGAGGAGCAGTCAAGTGAAGAAGAGCGGATGAAGGCATCAGTCCGGAGCAGAGCCTTCACATAACTAACACACATAGGTGGAAGAGGTGTAGTGAACCAGGGCCATAGCAAAATAGCTTTTACTCACTGAGCAATCAGTCTAGCCACTGTTGGTCTTTTACAATAATATTTGTTGAATTTTGCCACAGTACATCAACAACACTGACATATTACACCAGCAGGGGGTAAATCCATAGGCATTAATATGGAGTCGGTCCCTCATTTACAGCTATAACAGCTTCCGCTCTTCTGGGAAAGACTTTCTGCCAGATTTTGGAGTGTATGTGGGAATTTTTTGCCCATTCATCTAGAAGAGCATTTGTGAGGTCAGACACTGATGTTGGACAACTGGGCCTGGTTCCCAATCTCTGTTCTTGTTCATCCCGAACATGTTTGATGGGGTTGAGGTCAGTGCTCTGTTCAGGCCAGTCAAGTTCATCTACACCAAACTCATCCAACAGTGCCTTTTGTGCACCGGGGCACAGACGTGTTGGAACAAAAAAGATGGAAGCATAGAATTGTCCAAAATGTCTTGGAAAACGGAAGCATTAAGATTTCTTTTCACCGGAACTAAGGGGTTCAGACCAACCTCATATTTATCCCTCCTCCACTAAATTTTACAGTTGACACATAGAAGTCAGACAGGTAACATTCTCATGGCATTCACCCGGACTCATCCATCAGATTACCAGATAGAGAATTGTGATTTGTCACTCCACAGAACACTTTTCCACTGTTCCAAAGTCTATAGGTGGCATGTTTTACACCACTCCATCAGTTTTGCATTATGCTAGGTGATATAAGGTTTGCATACAGCTGCTCAGCCATGGAAACCAATGCCATGAAGCTTCTGATGCACAGGTTTTGTGATGTTAGTGCCAGAGGAGGTTTGGAACTGTGTAGTTACAGAGGTACAGAGCAGAGCGTTGGTGACTTTTACGCACTATGTGCCTCAGCACTCAGCAACCCTACACTTTAACTGAGTTGCTGAGGTTCCTAAACATCTCCATTTTGCAAGAACAGCACTTTCAGTTGATAATGGAGGGAGGAAATTTAATGAACTAACTTGCTGCAGTGGTGGCATTCTATTACAGTAGCATGCTTGAATTCAGTGAGTTCTTTAGAATGGCTCATTCTTTCGCAAATGTTTGTAAAGGCAGACTGCATGGCTAGATGCTTGATTTTATACATCTGTGGCAATGGGACAGAATGAAACACCTGAATTTAACAATGAACAGCTGTGGCAATTTGTGGTAATTTTGTCCATATACTCTAGATAAATCACTATGTCAGGGATGCTCATTCTTATCAGAACTTCAGATTTATTAGCCGTAGTTCTAGTTCCACATTTTATAAGTCAAAATTTCTTCAGCAAAATTCTTCTCCTCATTCAGCGACACAACACAAGAATACCACTGTCTTCCTCAGGAACTTTTTCTTTCGGGATCTCCTGCTGTCTTACATCTGCTCTCCTGATCCATGGAATCACATCTTCCATTTGATTTAGCTCCTTCTCTGTGCACTTCTCTGGTTCCATCAGCTCGAAATGACCTTTAACATTCCTCATAACTGGAAAATTCATTTTTGCATTTAGTGAGTTGTAATACAGTGATCCGTGACCTAATAGGAATGTAAGATTGTGAACTAGCTATTTGCTGATCATAATTCAGATCAGTTGATTTCAGCAGAGACTTTTCTTTTTTTAAAGGTTTAGTCATTCAGGATGTTTCTTTGGCTTCTGCCTTCTTCTGCATCCAAATACGAATGTCAGAGCTCTGCAAACATCAGCTCCTGTATAATAGAGATTCAAGTAGTACTTAACATCAGTGCCCTATGCAGGCCCTTGAAACGTGTCCACTGATGCACTCAGATCAGCGGCAGGCCACAGCAAAAACACAGAAGCATGTAATACGTCTGCCATTGAGGGATGACTGAGACTCTGTGAAACACTTCTGCACAGCCTCAAAGGTCTGGACCTTTAGTGGTCATGATAGCATCCTATGTTGTCTGAGTGGAGATGTATTATATAATTATATAAGACGAAAGTGTTTAAAGTTTAATTCAAGGACTGGCAGTGCAACCCCTGGCTGTGCTCATGTACCAATAGTTTGAATCCCTCAGCGGGCTGCATCTATACAGCGCCCCACAGGTTTTACTCTTATATCTGCACAGAAAAGGGCTTTTGTCATGAATTATTCAAGCTCATCATCTGCACTTTACTGTTGTCTCACTCCACATTACCATTATCACAAACAAAACACTCATTTCTATACGGATAACACTCAGCTGTATATTCTCCTTGGGCATTGTGTGTCTTGGTGATTTTAACAACTGGATTTCTCATAAAAAAAACCTAAATAAGCTGAACACATGCAGGAGGGTGATACTTTGCATAAACCATGACAAACTAGTGACATGTAAATTGTAATAAGTACATTTACCACGTTATCTTGACAACTCAGGCTAATTTCAGACTTCCCTCTCTTGACTGAAGCTTCTGATACTGTTGCCAGACTCTGTTTAGATTCAGAACTGGGGTGAGGGGGGTTTAAATATTACTTAAGTATAAATGATTTCTTCACTTTGCCACTTTAAACAGCTTGTTGTCTGGACTCAAAAGCTCAGCCACAGCAGCATTTCAAATATAAAATTATATTGCAAATTCAAATCCTTTCACTAAAGGAACTGAATTTTGTACATGAGTTTGGGCCATTGACCAACAGCAAGGTCAGAAATGAGGGACTCTGTGGCGTATTAGCAGTGTTGTGTTTAAACTCCCTTCTGTATGTATAAACTAAAGTTTGGTCCATACATTTTTTTCTGTAATTTTGCCTCTGTACACCACCACAGTGGATTTTAAATAAAACTGTGAAAATGTGATCAAAATGCCAACTTTGAGCTTTAATTCGAGGAGATGAACTGCGAACTGTGTAGGACTGTGAAGGAAGTACAGCCATTTTTATACACAGTCCCCCATTTTCAGAGGCTCAAAAGTAATGGCACAATTGACAAGTAGTTTCATGGCCAGGTGAGGCCTGTTCTTTCTTATTCTGTTGCAAATTAGTTCATTCCAAGTGTTGAACTTGCATTTGGTAAATTCTCAATCTGTCGATGCAAGTGTAGGAGGCTATTATTAGGCCGAAAACCCCTAAAAATCTAAAAAAAATCTAAAATCTGTATGTTCTTAAAAGGAATGAAAACACTGGCCAGTTCAGCAACACCAAAAGGCCCGGGACACCACAAGAAGACAGCTGAAGTGGATGATCACAGTGTTCTTTCCTTGGTTAAGAAAAACCTTCACAACATCTAGCCAAGTAAAGAACACTCTTAATGAGACTCAGGAATAAGAGGGCTAAATTAGATTTTGCCAGAAAACTTCTTAAAGATCGCTCTGCTCTGAGAATAAATTGTTGCACAGATGAGACCTAGATGAGCTTGAATGATGGGAAGCTAAAAGGAACAGTTCATGATTTAAAGCATACTGCATCATCTGTCAAACATGGTTGAGGCAATGCTATGGCATGGGAATGTATGGCTGCCAATGGAACTGCGTCACTAGTGTTTATTGATGATGTGATTGCTTGTAGAAGTAGCAGGAGGAATTCTAAAGTGTACGGGGCTACACTCTGAAACCTGACTGGACGCCACCTCACCTTACAAATGAATAATAGCTAAAAACATGTGGCAAAAGTAACTCAAAAGTTTCTCAAGTGAAAGAAATGGGATATTCTTCAGTGGCCAATCCAATAAAGCAGCTTTTTTAGTTACTGAAGACTAAAGTGAAGGTGAGACTCTCAAACAAGCAGCAACTGAAGGCAGCTGCAGTAAAGGCCTGGCAGAGCATCTCAAGGGAGGGGAAACAGCATTTGGCGATGGGTTCTAGACTTCAAGCAGTCACTGACAGCAAAGGATTTTCATCCAAGTATTTTAAAAAAAATCCTCATTTTAAAACAGTGTTCATTTATCCCATTACCCCTTGAGCCTCTGGAAATAGGAGACTAAATGGCCGTAATTCCTAAACCGTTAATGCACTTCTTTTGTCAAAGCACTTGAATTAAAGCTGCAAGCCTGTCATTTGAGCACATTCGGACTGATTTAAAATCCACTGTGGTGGCATTCAGACGCAACATTACAAAAAGTAGTTTTAGAGTTAAGTGTACATCACAAAAGAGGAATAGAGCTCATGGAGCAATAATTTCTAGGATGACATAAATATTCTACCCATTAGCCTGTAGCTACATATTTTTAACAAGGATTCACAGTTTCTTGGGAGATATGATCGTAGTGTTTTTATTTCTTTTTTTGTTAACTGATTTCTCTTTATTAATACAGTGAAGGGAACTGATCTTGCCTCCAAGCCCAGACCTTATACTCTGCTGCAACTGCAAACTTCCCAACACATGGACACTCCGTTACTCTGCGCACTCTGGTCACTCTGGCCACTCTGATCAAGGCTTTTCTTTATTCTGGACACACAGAGGTAGAATCAGCTCAACTTAGTAAACAAGATAGCAGAGTGGCTACCAATTACCCACTGCACGCTGAAAACTCCCATGTTTGGCCCTCTTTTCCAGTATCCCAGCACAGCATGTTAGGGAATATATGTTTCTCATCACAAAAAAGGCCACCAGTGAAAGAGGGGACATGTAAACGTGACTGCCATCTGTATTTGTTGCCTAGTATCTCTAAACTGCTTCAGCCTACCCTGTTTTTCAGCTGCCACATTTCCCAGCCTCCAAAAATAGTAGAACCTGAACAACAGCTGAACCTATACTGAAACTGCAGATACAACAAAGCAGACAGCGTGACATGGCCATGATGCTCAAATTTCAGTCCCCACTCCAAAGCCCGTATTTCTTTATCAGGTAGGAGACACAGTGTGTCGGTATCAGAAGCACTCTCACACAAAAGAGCAGATCAGTGCACCTCAAAAGAAGAAAAGGTACATGATATAGGTGACCTTACACCTGGCATTTACCTGCACGATAAGCTTTTGAATTTTCATGGGCAGGCTCCTCTGTGTGTGTGTGTGTGTGTGTGTATGTGTGTGTGTGTGTGTGTGCACTCACCTGTACAGCCAGTTTTCACAGCTGATAGCAATAGTAATAAAGGTTCATTGATTAAACAGCGGTTTAGGAGAACAAAATTTTAAAGAAAAGCAGAAAAAATTGAGTATTTAGTGAGAGATGGAAGAAAAAGGAAAGAAAACTTTAATTTTTAGCACAGTGTAACATTACAGTGATGAGCTGATGTTTATATTCTTTATAAATGTCTAAAAATCAGCATTCCACATCCTAAAAATGGCTCAGTGCACCGTACCTGGCAGGGTTGGGCAATTTGCTCCAAAGTCCAATCGTGCTATTGTCCTTCTGGCTGACACCATCTCTGCACCCATTATGGTTGTGCTTTCCACCCTCCATGATGCACAATCTGTGCCCAAACACAAAACACTCAATAGCGTGCTAATGAGGGAGAAACTCACACTCGCCAGGTTGTGCATTTCTCATTTCCAGCATGAAGAGATTTTTACATTGTGAATGATTTACTGTAATTAATTGACACAAGGAGGGATATCAACTGAACAGCTAAAATGATGACACTCTAGTGAGGCAGATTCAGTTTATCATGAATCTCAAAACAATGGTTTAATAATAATAACAATTAATAATATTAATTTTATGCATCATTGGAGAAATGAGCAAAAAATCTCCTTAATTAGTGAGCTATTGCCAATCACTTTGATCATTGCTGATCCCCATCATCATCATCATCATCATCATCATCATCATATTCATTCATTGGCACAACCATAATACTTGGCAGATGATCCAATTGCCATGCTGATCACTCAGCTGATGCTCTTAAACACATCTGATTGGCAAGCTGTTGTAGGGTAAACCATTTAAGTTTCTTAAGTTGGCCCACAGTTGCTGCAAATCTGCAAGCTGCTGTGCAACCCACCTCCACGCCATGCTGTGTCTGTCTCAGTATCCTAGCCGTTGTCACTGATATATGCTTTGTTTTGTCCTGGGTAGGATGTCTCTCTTTGTGTGGGACTGCACAGCATTTTTATTCCTCATCGTCTGGACAAAGCAATTTGTTGCAATGTCAACCAAGAAACCAGAGATTGTTGATGCTGTATTTTAACCCAAACCGTGATCGTTTCTAAGCCTAACCCAAATGTGTTTAGTGCCTAAACCTAATCGAATGTTTTAAAAGTTTGCGACATGTATAACTCAAACTGGGGTCTCTGGTGTGAGCGCTGGATTGATTTAATAGACCACCAATACCTCACACCTCTAAATATAGACTTTTTTGTATTTTTTAAAACATATATATATATATATGTGTGTGTGTGTGTGTGTGTGTGTGAACATGCCATATATGAGATGGACAGATGAAAAGTTGTGCTCAGGGACTCAGAAATTCTTGTTGTGGAGCACAAAAAAAATTGTGCCCAGAGAAACAAATTAATAGATTAAAGGTTGTGACTATTTCACAAACTTCAATGAGACTGCATTGCTCTTCCCTACCTCTCTCACCTTTGATGTTTTTTTTTTTTTTTGTAGAAGTTTACACATTTTGAAATATGATGTATCGTGTTAAGGAGTTCATGCTTTCCCCCCCCCTTTCATCTTCAGATTAGTATTTTTCAGTTTTGGCACTTGTTCATTGAATGGATGTAAAAGCAGCACCAAACTGTATTCTCTCCCTTCAGACCCTCATATGGCTCACCAGCTGCTGCAGATGGCAGGACAGCTTCTCTATTGCCTCTGCTCTGACTTCAGGCAACACTAGGGAAGGAGCCAATGACTCTAATTGAGGACCACCACGATCCTCCACCACACTCATGTCTGGGGATTCAGAAGGTAGGGAACTCTTACAGCTCAGAAAAAGCCCTCTGCAGCAGACAATTCTGTGTCTCTCTCCATTTTCCTCTAGCCTTGGAATGTCACTGAGAAACTTCCAGCAAACATATCTGCGCCAGCACTGTTCTCAGCCTACTGCTTAATAATGAATAGCACTTTAGGTCTGAGCAATCAGCTTTCAAGTCCTACAGCACAGTCGCACGACTAAATGTACCCACAGAGAAATCTGCTTTAGAAACTCTGTGGCAGACAATGGTTGGTAAAAAAATAAAAGTGCCTCTGGCCACAGATGGATTACTGAAAATATAGACAGCCTCATCCAGTCGCCAGTATGTAAATGCCTACCTAAAGGTGACAGAAATGGAAAAAAAGAAAGAAATACAAAAAAGACCATGACAAAAATATACACACGAAATGACTACCAAACCATATAGAACATGGAAGTGATGCATAGTGACAACAAGGAGACACAAAAAATCTATAAGACAAAGGTATTATATCTCCTTTACATTACACCTACAGGGGCATTTATGACATCCCAATCTAAATCCATAGGCACTAATATGGAGCTGATTCCTCCGTTGCAGCTAAAACTGCTTATACTCTTCTAGGAAGGTTTTCCACAAGCTTTTGGGGTGTGTGTGTGTGGCAGTAGGCAGGATACATGAGGAGCAGTCAGGTGAGGAAGGCAGAGGATGAGCAGATGCAGGCATCAGTCAGGAACAGAGCCTTCACATAACCAACACACGTACAGGTGGAAGAGGAGTAGTGACCCAGTGCCATGACATAAGAGCTTCTTCTTAGTGTATGTAAAACTGAGCAATCAGCCCATCCACTATTGGTCTTTTGTTTTTTTTGCTACACCATATCAACAACAGCATTGACACGCTTACACATTACACCTACAGGGGCTTTTATGACATCCCATTCTAAATCTAAAGGTATTTATATGGAGTTGGTCCCTCCTTCCACTCTTCTGGGAAGGTTTGCTACAAGATTTTGGAGTGTGTCTGTGGAATTTATTGCCCATTCGTCCAAAAGAGCACTTGTGACATCAGACACTAGAGTTGGATGAGATGGCCTAGCTCGTAATCTCCACTGCAGATCACCCTGAAAGTGTTTGATGGGGTTGAGGTCAGGGCTCTGTTCTTCCACACCAAACTGATCCAACCATACATTTACAGACCTTGAAACAGAAAAGGGCCTTCCCCAAACTTCCCTTCATTGGACTTAAGGAGCCCAGGGCAGCCTCAGACAAACAACTCCATAGCATTATCTGTCCTCCACCAAACTTTACAGCTGGCACAGTGCAGCCAGACGGGTAATGTTCTCCTAACTGACTGCAGACTCATCAATCAGACTGACGGATGGCTAGAGAAGTGGGATTTGTCACTCCACAGAACACGTTTCCATGCTCAAGAGTCTAGTGGTGGACAGCTTACACCACCCCATCTGACGCTTGGCACTGCGCTTGGTGATGCAAGGCTTGCATGAAGCTGATTGGCCATGGAGCTCCTGGTACACTGCTTTTGTGTTGATGTTAATCCCAGAGGAGGTTTGGAATTAGAGTATTGATGACTTTGATGCACTTTGGACCTCAGCACTTGGCAGCCCTCTGTAACTTCACACAGTCTGTCACTTTGCACTCTGCAACATTGAAGTCCTATTACAATACCACACTCAAATTCACTGAGCTCTCTAGAATGAGCCACTCTTTCACAAATGAAAAGGCAGATGCTTGTGGCAGCTGCTCCCTTGTATTCTCCCCAAGGGGTCGCCACAGCGGATGAATCCGCATCGGTGATTTGGAAGAAGTTTTACGCCAGATGCCCTTCCTGATGCAACCCTCCACAGTGAGGCAATAGAACTGAATGAAATTTCTAGATTCAACGAATAAGAGCTGAGGTCTAATAGTTTTGCCCATATAGCGTGCACAAGACCAAGAAAGACACGAACTGATTACATTTGCATGTAGACATAAACAATGCAAAAGCCTTCTCCTGACTTAGAGTGACACTGATAATCAGTGTGATGCAGCCAAGTGCTAAAGCAACAAAATACTAATATCATTTAAAGATTCATGTCGGGCAAAATGAGGTCTAGGAAGCATTTTAACATGACGGCCTTTTGAACGTATCCTTTCTTTTCCCCCCTTTCCAAGCCAAGCGGCGGGAACTCTGCCTGTGAGGTGACACTCTAGTTTTTGTTGCGTTGTTGCTGTCACAGCGGATGGAAAGAAACTCAGTCATTCATGCAGAAACATATTCACAGAATTATTCAATGCTCTTCGAGAGCCGGCATGTGTTTTGTTTTTTTTTTGTTTGTTTGCCCACGCTGCCTCATCCAGTGGATGTGCAACACCTTGGCACTTGCTCTCGGCACCGGTGACGTCACGTGAAGTGTGTGATATTACGCGCCCCGGCACTGTGCTGTCGCGAGGAGTCAAGGTGATAAACAGCAGATAAATTGTGTCACAAGGGATGCTTGCTTTCTCTCTGGCAGTTTCACAACGGCGTCAAGGCTCGGCGTTTTGCATTAGCATCGAGCCTGTCTCACTCTGAGCGTTTGTCTGAGCCGGCTGAGGCGAGGGTGAAAGAATAGCTCCTGACAGCATGACAGGCATGAGCCGCCGGGCTGCAGAAGGAAACCGAGGTGTATATGGTTTGATACGTTCCTCTGGCTGCTTTATTCTTTCCAGCAACACCTTGTGTAAACAGCAAAAATAATGCGTCAGCATCACAACAACGGCAGCTGCAGTCCTCCGTCAGTGTCGACCCGGGATCTGTTCAAACAGATTTTGCAGAGCTCACAGCCCAGAGTACACAATCCTAAATGAGAAACACAGATTTTTCATCTAAACTGTCTGTAGCTGTATGAGAACATGAGCGAATTCTCCTATCTGTGCGGTCAGCTGATCTCAGCTTTTGATCTTCAGGCCTTATCATGAATGGACTTCAAACTGGGCTTCATGTTGACTCAGACGTGTGTCAGATGGGGCTTATGGGAAAGCGGAGAATTGGTGACCAATGAATGTTCAAGGCTATGTGTGTGTGTGTGTGTGTGTGTGTGTGTGTGTGTGTGTGTGTGTTTGTGTTTGAGGGACAACGTAAGCAGATGAGATCGTGGCTCAAAGAACAGCAAAGTATTCAATAAAGTTCCAGCTTTGTCTACTTTCATTCCCTTTGATCGTCTTCTTTCAGCGGCATGCTTTTGGGTGGAGGGGGGTATTGAGCAGTCGACAATCAATTTGAAAAACTGACACGGCTCTGCTGATCACACACACACACGCAGCAAACAGACTAATTAGCTTTTGAAATGTAGTGGAAAGCAATATTAAATGTAGCAAAATGAATTTGCACAGTGTTAAATAAAGTGAAATGACACATGAGCTCAGTGATGGAAATAATTGTATTGCTCTCAGTGCGGCTGAGTCTCAAACCCGGCCTCTTGATTAAAGCTGTAGAGCGAATGTTTCCAGCGCTCCCTTCTAATGGTGGAGATGAAGGAAAACTTACATCCCCGTCAACCTTTCGCTGCTACTAAGCTCTAAATTCGTTTTCAGCTGTATTTCAAAATATAGTAATACACACTGTGTCCTCCACTAAAATGGAACCACTTATGCCTTTCAAACACAGCTGGCCTCTTTATTCCATAGCTTTGTATGCAGAGGTCCATGAAGTAATGTCGAAAACCTTCTATTCGCCGAACAGCAACACGGAGCTAATTTAAAGAGAATGTTATATGGTTTGATTTGAAGTGTTGTTATGTATGAGAACACAGAGGGATATTGTTGTAAAAAACAATTAATATGGGGAAGGTTGGTGATATTCAGAGAGAAATTTGGGATTTCCGGGAATAAAGTCTGAACTCAAGTGGAAAACGCCACGTCTCGTAACTTATCAGCTTAGCTTAGCTTAGCAAAAAGAAACGACAAACATGCTTCTGTTCAAAGTTAGCAAAAGCTGTCTACTAGCATTTCTAATGCTCAGAAATATGTTGCTCTGTTTAAGCCCTAAAAAGTAAAATTAGACGTAACATTTTACAGTGCTGTGCTGGATGATTTCATTGCGCTAATTTTCAGTGTGACTGTCCTGTTACAAAATCCCCTGCCCCTTCCTCTTCCCCAGAGGCCATTGTGGTGCCTGAAACTGTTGACAGAAAACATTGAACTAAACATGACTTTATTCACCCAGGGAGCGTTTATTTGTCAAAGGCTTTAGCTTGCCAGGTACACCTTGCTAGTACTGGAATGGACAACCTGTCGCCCTCAGAACTGCCTTAATTCTTCACGGCGTAGATTCATCCAGCTGCAGAGATTTTGGTGTATGCTGGCAGGATAGCGTCACACAGCTGCTGCAGATTTGTCGGCTGCATGTTCATGATGTGAATCTCCTGTTTCGCCACGTCTCAAAGGGGCTCTGTTGGATTGAGGTCTGTCGAATGTGGAGGCCATTTGAGTGCAGAGGAGTCATTGTCACGTTCAAGAAACTGTTTTGAGCTTTGTGACATGCTGGAGGTGGCCATCAGAAGATGGGTACACTGTGGTGATAAAGGGATGGATATGGTCAGCAGCAGGTGTCTAAATGATGCTAAGTTGGAACTTAGGGGCTAGAAGTGTGCTAAGGAAATATACTCCCACACCATCACACCATCGGCCTGAATGGTTAATGGGAGGCAGGATGGATCCATGGTTTCATGTTGTTTTATTCCAAATTCTGACCCTACCATGTGAACGTTGCAACAGAGACTGAGACTCATCAGGCCAGGCAACGTTTTTCCAGTCTTCTATTGTCCAACTTTGGTGAGCCCATGTGAACTGTAGCCTCAGTCTCCTGTTCTAAGCTGATAGGAATGGCACCCTGTGTGGTCTTCTGCTTGCCTTGATCAAAACAAGTTTTTTTGAGTAACCATTTCCTTCCTTTCAGCCTGAAGCAGCCTGGCATTTCTCCTCTGACGTCTGGCATCAACAAGGCATTTTAATTCAGAAGTGCCACTCACTGGATCTTTTCTCTTTTTCGCATGGTCCTCTGTAAAGTAAACCCTAGCGATACTTATGTGGGGAAATCCCAGAAGATAAGCAGTTCCTGAAATACTCACCAACAACCATGCCAAATTTATCTCCTTCTTCTTCTTTCGGCTGCTCCTGTTAGGGGTCGCCACAGTGGATCATCTGCCTCCATCTCACCTATCCCTTGCATCCTCTTCCCTCACACCAGCCCTCTGCACATCCTCCTTTACTACATCCATCAATCTTCTCTGTGGTCTTCCTCTTCTCCTCCTGCCTGGCAGCTCCATCTTCAACATCCTTTGTCCAATATATCCACTTTCCCTCCTTTGAACATGTCCAAACCATCTCAGCCTTGCCTCTCT
>VUQH01038738.1:0-10534 GCA_015106775.1 Etroplus canarensis | reverse complement strand
GCCTTGGCAAGTTTTAGAAAAATCTAGCTGTTTGTCATCATATTTATATGTGGTTCCCAGTCATGTGGTCAGCTTGAACAAGCAGAGGAAAACCCAAAGCAGATTTAAAAACTAGCTCCATGTGCTAATATGTACCTACAGCAAACAGAAAAGTAAGAATAATAACAGCGCTAAAAATGAAATACTTTAATTCCAGGCGGATGATCAAGGAGTGATAATTGTTGCACAAAAGGTAATTTGCAAACAATCCTATTGTGCTCTCCAGAACAGGGACAGAAATACTTAAACATTCGAGATGCACCTAAAAAAGGCAGACATGCAGATCTCTTCAAAGAATTCAAGGTTCCAGAGTATTATTCTTTATATTTTATGCTGAAATACATGTTTCTATTTTACTTGATATGGCTGGCATTGCTATTATGAAATCAGCTGCATAGGCTAAAATGTTTGCAGTGGCTGATGTTGAGTAAATGCTTAAGTTAACATGACGTAACAGCATTGATATGTTGGTGTTCCGGGTAAAGAAACCTCAAAAATCCATGAAAAATGATGTAATTCATAGGAATCATTGTGTCATCTACACAAAATTGCTGCTCTACTAGCACATAAATAATAGCAGCAGGTTTTGTTTTGTACCGCTATTGCTTTTTCCAGAAAAGCCATTTTTGTAATGTTAATGTTTTTAATAAAGGTGTTCAAGTACATGGGGCAATCTTTTTTTAAAACATTTGTATCAAATGTAGTGCTGGGAATTGTGTAATTCTACTGGTATTGGTATCAACTGCTACACTTTGGGTCTCATGACATCCCTAGTGGTCACATGTTGAAGTTACTGTTTGCTCCATCTTTCCCTCACTCAGCACTGCCAAGTGTACACGAGAGACAGTATTTTCTCCAGTGAATAGTAAATTGAAATCTCAGACTCTCATGAATCATCACTCCTTTGCCTCATCGCTGAGACTTGTGTTTCGTGACTGTGTTATTGGGGTGTTATTGGTTTTTTTTAATGGCATTTCATTACATTCAAACCATCTTGTATAACACAGACTACAGTGCAGCACTAAAACCCATCCAGACTAAGGCGTGAGCACTGTCACCTCTTCTTTCTGTCTGATCTGAACAAACAGGAATGGATCTTTGTGTGCTGCGTGTGTTTTTTATGTTTCTATTGTTGCACAACATGCTGCATTGCAGTTTCTCTGCTCAAGCTGATGAAGTCTTGAGAGGGAGGTGGAAATATGGAGAACAAGTGAGACTGAAATAGGAGTGAGTGATATAAGAGAGACAGATTTGGTTAAACCAAAAAAAGATAACGCAAGAACTCTGAGCAGAAGGTTTGTGTTGAGCACTGAGCATGTTGTCACATGATCACAGCAGGCAGGTGTTGATTACAAACTGTTTGAGTTGTGACCTGAAAATGAAGTGTTTCACATTAGCTCTGTTCCAGTGTATCAGACTGCATCAGGCATCCATGAGGACAAATGGAAACCACATTGCAGGAAGTTATGCAGGCGTTCTATTACTGTTGCCATTTGACAGTTTTTATGGTAATTTTACAGTACAAAGTAAAAGTCTTGAGCCACCCCTCATTTCTTTATATTTTACTTCAAAAATGGGAAATAGGTACAATGATTTATTGAAACATGTGAAAACATAAATGAAAAAGCAGTACATAGGACAAAAACAGTCTGTGTAATTCTAAGAAGCTTAAAAGTCACTATTTGGTAGAGAACATTTATTCTTCAACACACCTCTCTTTAGCAAGTTTTCTTGTCATTTCTTTAAGTAGTCTTCAGAAATAGTTCTCCAGGCTTCTTGAAAGGCATCCCAAAGCTCTTCTTTGAATGTTTGCTGCCTTTTGTTCTGTTCTCTGTCAAGCTGGTTCTATACTTCTTCAGTAATATTGAGGTCTGGGCTCTAGGGCGCCCAGTCTATGACTGATAGTGTTCCATTATGTGGCTTTTACTTCACTACCAGTGTGCTTGGGATCATTGTCATGCTGAAAAATAAAGCCTTTGCCAAGCAGACGCTTTCCAGATGGTATTGCAAGGTCTATCAAAATCTGACGGTTATTTTCTGTGTTTGTAATTCCATCAGTTTAAACATGACTTCCAACACAACTGGTTTAAATGTAGCCCCAAACAATGACAGAGCCCCCACCATGTTCTACAAGTGGCTAAATCACTCACTGTTGTACCACTCTATTAAACAGCTCCGTACATATTGAAAACGATTTAAACCCTCAGATTTGGATTAATCATTCCATAAGATCTGTTGCCACTGATTGTTAGTTCAGTTCTTATATA
Organism: Etroplus canarensis; assembly: GCA_015106775.1. NCBI lineage: Eukaryota > Metazoa > Chordata > Actinopteri > Cichliformes > Cichlidae > Etroplus > Etroplus canarensis. The sequence goes on along the minus strand of VUQH01038738.1, from coordinate 8,228 downwards.
ATTTGGCACATATGAGCCTTTTCTCCCTGTTTCTCTTCCTTAAGAATGGCTTCTTGACAGCCACCCTTCCACTGTGACTGTTTCTGATGAGGCTTTGCCAAACAGTACATGGATCAACTGAAGACTCATTTCTCAGGTCTTGTGTCAGGCCTTTGGTTGTCTTTTTCCTGTTTCTTAAGGGCATGACTTTCAAATTCTGTTCATCTGCTGTAGATAGTTTTTCTTAGGCCTGCCACTTTTGTCCTCCACTTGTCCAGTTTCCTAAAATTTTTAAGGAAGGTCAGGCACAAGGACTGGACTAAAAATAAGTGAAAAAACAGCCAAAGAAAAACTCTGAAAAACCTTTAGAAACCCTAGAGAACTATTGCTCAGGGCCACTTTAAAACTACCTGCCTGGTAGTGTAGTGGATTACACATTCATCTTACAAGTGAAAGGTTCCTGGTTCAATTCTAGGTGGGGACATTAGCCCTTTTTATGGAGGGTTGTGTCAGGAAGAGCATCCTCCATAAAACCTCTCTCAAGTTGCCAATGTGGATTAGTCTGCTATAGCGACCCCTTGAAAGAAAAAAAAGGGAGCAGCCAAAGGTACAATTTGAAAAAATGTAAGTAAGTCAGGCACCTTGGAAGCTAAATATAAAGAAATGAGGGGTGGCTCAAGACTTTTGAACAGCACTGTGGGCAACACACAGATGCTAATTAGTGGCTACCTAATGCACTGATAAAATACTAGAATTTCACTCAACAAAACTGAAGTACAAAGCCACCCCACCACCAACACCTAAGCCCTATAGACAGATGATGGAGGCAGACTAGCAGAGAGCGGTATCTGGCTTTGCGAGATGAGTGCAAAAAAACACTCCATAGCCTAACTCCTTACTGGATGACTCTGTGTTCCCCTTTTTTCATTTGAAACACATTTAAAGTTGAAGTAAATCACTGTAAAAAGACACTTTTTAGTTCAATAACAGCAGCAGACATGACATTACAGTAGTGACTAAAATAATCATGATTATGGTTTTGCTATATTTGATCAGGTTTGGCTTTAAAGTTAGATATTTTAATATGGGAGTCTATGGGGATTGACTCACTTTGGGAGCTAGCCTCAAGTGGACATTAGAGGAACTGCAGGTGTTGGGTTATTATTGTTTCATATAATGCGCATTTTTCTCTTACTTTCAGACACGGATGTATTCGGGAAGCCACCTTGTTACGAGGAGGCAGTCCTGATGGAGGATCCTCCTCCACCATACAGTGAAGTCTTGGCTGACCCTCGAGGGGGAACCTACCTGAAGCCCACCCCTCTCCGAGCTGCACCCCCGCCTTTGAGGGAAACCCACGATCCTGCTCCATTGTTCGCATCTGAAACAAGTAAGCCTTCCGGGGCTACGATGTTCCCCAACCGGGGCTACTCTTCCTTGATACGCTTGCCTTCATCTCAGCGCTGGGACTCTTTGGGTCACCTCCTGTCCAATATGGATCTGAACCACAATAACCTCACTCCACCTGGGGCGCGCTCCCTTCAGGCTGCAGCCGCGATGGCTACTATGCCCCGCAGAGAGCCCAGGACTCATCATGATGGACTGCAGGGAGGAATTCAAGGAGGGATTCAAGGACTTCAAGGTGGAATTCAAGGACTTCAAGAACTTCATGGTGGAATTCATGGGTTCCAAGGATTAAGGGCTTTGGAGCCAAGTTGTGGCATGCCAACAGCCTTCCCATTGCTGGGTCGGAGCACTGCTGTCTAGGCCTGGATCTTATGGAAGAAGCCTAACCAAAAAGTTGTTCATTTGAAGTAACACTGCTGGAAGTAGAGTTAATTCTTCAAAGAGCTGAAGATGAAGTTAAAGGTCTGGAAAGGCGTAAGCAGTTCAACTCCCTGTGCAGCTCTGTTGGTGAAGGGTGCCACTTAACTCTAGTGGGATGGTAGCTATCAGGTTTGTGTGCGGGTATATTACATGCCATTTCAAAGCACTGTTGTTGAGTCACAGAGGTATTGTGGTGTCATATTGAAGCTAATTAAGTCAACAGCAGAGGAGGAGAGGAAAGGAGGCAGAGGACAAGCATCAAACGAGCAGCAAGCACAGCTGTTTCCCTGCCTTTTATCCAGACTCACTATGCCTTTAATTCCACCCCTAACTACCCTTTTCGTGTTGCGCTCTCATTCATCCCTGATCTCTCCTCCTCCTCTTGCTGTGCCTGAGCAACCTATTGTACAAGCCTGCCGTTGCCATGGCTCCCGGGAAACTGTCTGTAGCCCACGTCGACCTCTCTTCTTTCATCCGTCCTGATTTTGGAAGACTCTGTTGCCTCCTCCTCTCGAGGACTGCGAGCATTAATGCTTTACAAAAGAGCACACGGTGACCTTCAGCCACCATGTCTGTGATATTAGAACTGAAGGTCAGTTTGCACAATGAAAGCCAAACAACTCTAAAACGTACAACAAGAGAGCCACAGAACCAAGTCACCTTGGATTTCATTTTGTAACGTGCTGCTTTGTTGTTTTCAGTGTCGCCTTTAGTACAAACTGCTGGTATGGCTGCAGTTTAACAGGATGACGTCAGCTGGGTTTCTGATTTGAAAAAGAAAAGATATTTTTCATGTACAAATTTACAATCATTCTTTTAAACTTCATGACAAATGCCTTTTACTCTTGTGAAATAAAAACATCTTCATCTGTAAGACTTCTTTTAGTTGTTTATGGAGTAAAAAGAGGCAAAAATGGGAAAGTAAAACTCATTGTTTTCTTCAGTCATTTTATTTCTCAAGGTTTCAGTTCACATTTATTGGTACTTGTTTTATATTTTCTGCCTGATACACTATATGCACAAAGTATTGGTCCACCTATGCATTACACTTACAGGAGCTCCCATTCTAAATCCACGGGCATTAATAGGGAGTTGGTCCCTTCTTTGCTGCTTTCACTCTTCTGGGAAGGCTTTCTACAAGATTTTGGAGTGTGTCTGTGGGAATTTTGCCCATTTATCCAGAGGAGCACTTGTGAGGTCACGAGAGGTCATCCAACCATGCCTTTATGGACCTTGCTTTGTGCACTGAGACACAGTTATGCTGGAACAGAAATTAGCCTCTGGTTTGCAAAAAGATCCAAAAATGGCCCTCAGCTTTGCTGATCTCACTCCTTTTCTTTGATGCCTACCTGTGGATACAACCCTGGTCTGACTTACTGCTTTTCAGTCATACTGAGTATAAAATGATCACCGAAAAGTGACCTCAGTCAGTCCTTTCCTAATGATTTCTTTGTCTCAGTTGCTAGTTTGAAGCGTTAATAGATAAAACATGATGTTTGTTATGGTTCCATAAGATCAAAAAAGGAGCTTTCTTTATATTCTTTAAAATTCTTTATACTGCAACTCCAGAGTAGTCAGCCTACAAATGTGCAGTACTCCCTCAGTCGTTAGCTTATCTGGCCCAAGGATTGATAAGCTTATGCCATGGCGAGGTCATCCCGCCATCCACAGTTCACAAGACTCGCTACTCATCCTAAAATATTGGTAAGATTTAACTCAGACTTGTACACTGCTCATACGTTTTTACCCAAACTGTGCTCAAGGTCAAGGTCATACTTGGTGTTATGCCACTTTTTCATTTCCACAAGACCTGCTATAATGTTCATAAAATGAGCATTTGCATGTGCCCCTCTGCCATCTACACATAAATATTGTCATTAGGTTTATTTATGGGACAATAATATCTTACGCTAGGTTAGGACTGGTCAGGAAGGGCCCTTGTCTTGGATTTAACTATTTTCGAGCCTCTTTGACATCTCAGTGGATTTTAATTCTCATTAGTTTGTGCAGTACAGCCAACCAATGGCAAGAAAACTTAGCACTTTCTTTCAGTACTTCACACATTAGGATAACCTGTGAATTGTGAGAGATCATGAGCCGGATTAGCTGCAACATCGCTGACGTTCTGGTTTTTTCATTCAAGAAACTCAAGTTGTTAATTAAATGGCAGCCAAGTGTGTAAGGACGAACAAATATTAAGTCTGTCTTGATGTCTTCACCTCCTATAAAGCTTCTCAGCTATAAACCAATTCCAAACATCTGCATCTGCAAACAGGAAGGTTTTTAATGTAAATTTTGGGCCTCACTCCCCTCCATTAGCCTCTGAAATGCCTAATTTTTCTTACGAGTGCATTTCTTTTGTACAGTTTCTTTTTGATATTCCTTCTTAATTTCCCCCCTGGTCTCCTTTGCCTTGACAACCCTGCTGAATACGTGCGCTTATCTGAATATTCTTATTTCTTGGGGTGTCAGACACAGAACTGAGAGGCAAGGAAATGAAATCTGCTATCCTGACAAAGCCATCATCACTGGCTGAAATTTTCTCTTTTCTTTATGAGCTCAGAATGAGTCCGTTTTTTTCTCCTCACGTCTGCCCGTTGTGGAGGAGATGGTTTTCTTTGAAATACTTCATGATTAAACAAAGATATCAAAGTCAGATGTTTCCAAGTCCTCAGATGCTTCAAATACTCCTGTGTAATGTTAATAAATACAAACTGCAACTTAACAAAAGACACAACTTCACAGAAGGGCCTTTGGTTTCCTAACAAGTCTGGTATTAGATGAAATTTCACAGCGTGTCACAGTGGGGGATTCTTGCAGCACCGCCTCATAAAAAGCACCTGGCAGTTAATGTTTAGTAAAAATTCAAACACTTGTGTTTAAGACTCAATGCTTTCCTGCTGTTTGTAGACGTGCCACTAATGTGAAGTATGTATGGTTGCAAATTTAAAATGAAAGTCTGTTACCACTAAACATTAATTACTCATTAAGTTCTCAGTTGAGGCTTACTTTTTTAACAACTCTATAGCCAATACAGTGCTTTCTGCTTATTATCCCACCATATAATACAGAACATGTTGTAATGTACCTTTGACTGCCCCCTTCTATTCTCCCCAAGAAATCGCCACAATGGATTAATCAGCATTGGTAATTTGGCAGAATTTTTACTTCGGATGCCCTTCCTGACACAACCTTCAATGGTGAAAGGGGTTCGTGTCACCACCTGGAATCAAACCAGGGACTTTTTGCTTGTAATGCGAATGCGTAAACCACTATGCTATGATCGCACAATGTAATGTAGAACACTTGATGAAAATTAGCGAAGCACCTGCTGTTTGGATGTGTTAGAGTTGATTAGTTTTACAATAATGTGCAAATGTCGTAGGCCACCCCTCATCTCTTTATATTTTGACTTAACTGTAATTTTTAAAGTCGTCTTGGAAATCGTCTCCAGGCTTTCTGAAGGTCTGTCAAAATTGCGTTTGGACATTGGCTGCTTTTTCAATCATTTTCCATCCAGTAGTTGTTGCTGACCATTTTTACAGGGCTGTTTTTTATTATTAAGCCTCTTAACATGAACCTGTGAATCATTAAAGCATTAAAAAGTCACCTAACACAAGGGATGAAGTGTAACAGACAACTAAACAAAGAACCAAGTTTGAATTGTATCTTCAGACACTTTGTTAACCCAGCCACAGGGGCCCACAAGGCAGTGTACTTCTAGCGCCGGTCCCAAGCCCTGGTAAATGGGGAGGGTTGCATCAGGACTAGTAGCCTGCCACTGAAAACACTTCATTTGTTCCCATTTCTTTATTTGGATCTACAAAAAATGCCAAAGATAACATAGTTTGACAGGCATAAAATAGTGTTTTTGCACCAGCAAGATGATTCCCATGGAGCTTTTCACCAAAAACTTGGCATATCTTAGCATGATCTGCAGTGTGTCCTTAAAAATGTGAAGAAACTGGACAAGCGGAGGACAAAAAAGAAAAGTAGCAGACCTAAATGAACTATGCAGATGAACAGTATCTGAAAATAATGTACTTAAAAAATAGGGAAAAAAATCCAGCCAAGATCTGACATAATGTAGGACCTGAGATGCATCTGGTCCTTCAGCTGATCCATACTGTATGCTGAAGCCTCATCAGAAATGGTCTCAGTGAAAGGGTGGCTGTCAATAAGCCATTCTTAAGGAAGGGAAACAGGGAGAAAATTTGAGATATACCAAATTACACAAGAGCTTGACTGAAAATCAGTGACAACAGGTCTTATGGACTGATGAATCCAAATTAGATTTTTTTTTTGTTTGTTTCAAACCAGTGTCAGCATGTAGGGAGAAAGTCAGGAGAGGGGTACAACAGCGCCTACAGCCATGCATTTTATTTTTCTTTCATTTAGCTTGCAAAACACTTTTATCCCAGTTTTTACAGTTTTATTTTCACACTGAGATTGCCCCTCTTGGTTTTGGCTCATCACCTGAACCTGCCTGTAAGCCACATACTGTATGGGATGGTTGGATTCCCTGCTGAAATGCTCCCTGGAAAGCCCTGGAAGGTTTTTTTGCTTGAGGTTGTCAATGAATTGTTGTTTTACTTCTTTTTTTAAAAAAAAATCAGTTGTTAACATCACAAACTAAAGAGCCAGAGAGCGACAAATAGAGCAATTTGTTTAAATGTCACATTTTCTCAGCCCTTCTCATTTCCTGCTGGCACAAAATAATTATAATATTGCTTTTAAACTATTATAATCATTTACAGCTCTGGCATTTATCAAGGTAAGGAGCCTCAATAAAAATGTCAGAGTAAATGACAAATGACAAATGGACAAATAGTTGGGAGTGGCAGCTGGTTGAAAGTTGAAAATCTCATTCAACGAATTCCATTTTCTAATTCGTTTGTGTTTTGGGACAAACACAGATTTACCTCCATCTTTTATTTCATATCTGTGCTGTGAACAAACCTGGTTAAGAGCAGAAAAAGTCCAGAAAAACATGTGTGAGGTCATATAAGAATAAAAGTACAAGAAAGGCAAGAAGGAAACAAGAAAATGGACATAAATAAATGCCTGAAAGGTAAAGTATGTTACTGTATGTATGTCCAGTTGTCGACTTTTTCAGCCTTTAAAGGTAGAGTCGGAGGACTCATTTGGGAGCTGAAACATTGCAATCAGATGATCCCCTATGAGTAAGCACTTGGTGACTGTGGGAAGGAAAAACTCTCTTTTAACAGGAAGAAACCTCCAGCAGAACCAGGCTCAGGGAGGGGCAGCCATCTGCCTTTAACAGTTGGGGTGAGTGGAGAGAGAAGAGAGCAAAGAGAGACACAGACTACAGGAGAGAGAAGACAACATGTAATTGCATGCAAATTCAAGTCCAGGAACATGGAAAAAGGGGGAAACTCCTTATCAGGAACACAATCAGTGGATTAAATTTTGCATGTCATGAGTTGTCATAAGACTCAGGGGTGAAGATATGAGGGTCCAAATGCGGGACTTGAGGCAGGCAAAATTAACAAAAAGAAAATACAGGACTGTGGTGATGAGACACAGGTAAAACTAATGAGGACGGAGCAGACAATCACAAAGGAGGAAAAGAAACAAAAGCAAGAAGCAAAACCAAAAAGGGCACATGAGAATCCTAACCTTTAAACTTGAACAGGAGGCCACCAAAATACATAGAACTAACATGAAAACATGAAGACTAAACAGCAAAAAATTGTGAAAAAAAAACTTGGCAAAAACCAGGACGATGACACTTCCAGGGAGAGATCTAAGCAGTCTGAACATGCCCTGTGGTGGATTTGCCAAATGTAAATCAGGTAAGGGTTTTGACTCTTATGGACTGATGCCGAGAATGTTTTGATCACATCTCATGTGTAGATGAAAGAATCCAGGGATACCATTGTAATTTTTTCAGTTTTTAAAGGTGCTGATAAGTAGATCTTCATACTATAGCTTTGTTTTTGCAAGGCAAAATGAGTCTTTTTGCTTGCATAAGGTAATAATGGACAGGAATTGTCACATTGTTTTCATGGCAGCATTTCTTTGATTTGATATATTTTAATAGGAAGTGCTCTGAATTGCCCCGGGTTTGCATTTAAAACAAAATAATTCTTCATGGCACAGACTCAACAAGGTGCTGGAAACATTCCTCAGTGAATTTGCTCTGTGTTTACGTGAGGATGGATGAAGGAAAGATGGTGAATCAGGAAGTGCAGTATTAGTAAGGAGGAAGTGAGGGCAGTAATGAAGAGGATGAAAACTGCACAGGCAACTGGTCCAGATGACATACCTGTGGTGGTACGAAGATGTCTAGGAGAGAGGGCAGTGGACTTTTTAATCAGGTTGTTTAACACAATCTTGGAGAATGAGAGAATGCCTGAGGAATGGAGAAGAAGTGCACTAGTACTGATCTTCAGGAATAA
>VUQH01038737.1:0-16771 GCA_015106775.1 Etroplus canarensis | reverse complement strand
TGACTTTGTCTCCAAACTTCTCAGCTCATGTTGAGAAGTTTGGAGACAAAGTCAGAGAGGCAAGGCTGAGATGGTCTGGACATGTTCAGAGGGATAGTGGATATATTGGACAAAGGATGTTGGGGATGGAGCTGCCAGGCAGGAGGAGACGAGGAAGACCACAGAGAAGATTCATGGATGTAGTGAAGGAGGACATGCAGAGGGTTGGTGTGAGGGAAGAGGATGCAAAGGATAGGGTGAGATGGAGGCAGATGATCCGCTGTGGCGACCCCTAATGGGAGCGGCCGAAAGAAGAAGAAGAAAATGTTTGTTCGTTTTCTTAAAGCAATATAGTCGTGTTACAATTTATAATAACCAAACAGTATTCACCTAACTGATAGTATTCAGTTTCTACAACAAAAACAGCACTTTTTTAGTCCTTTTTCCTGACGACGTGCCTCAGTGAACTCACTGTACACAGAGCTGACAACAGCTGCTTAGTTTAATTTGTCTGCTCATATCCACTCAGTCTGCATGTGCAGCTATGTAGCAGTGAAGGGATAAATTCCCTGTTCTGTCGCTTTCCTTTTGTCACTTTATTTCATCTTCTGGTTCCATCTGCTTATCCTGTTTGTCTCCTTCCCTCCATCTGCCTCACAGCACTGAATGACCCCCAGTCAGCTTCCTGCCTTTCTTTCCTTCATCTGTCTTCCTGTTATTCCCAGATTCTGTCTTGTGTTTGCTTCGCCCCCTTGGTTACATTATGTTTTCTTCTTACAGTTCATATAACACATTGTAGGCACTACACAAATTAATTAAAACCTAAAGCTGTCTTCTTAAAGACCATTTCCCCTTTATGCTGCAGCACATTTAAGAAGCAGATGGAAGGTGGAAATTCCAGGTTCTTGCAACATTTGTAGCCAATAATTCTGCTAGTAATAATACTACACTCACCAAATTAATTACAGATTTGGTATATGGAGAAATTTCTTTTTAAAAAATGGATGTAAGAATGAGCTCTTACAGTCAGCCACATAATCATGCAGGTTTAATCTAACCCAGAGGCCAACAGAACATAACTGAAAAGTAAAACAAAGGTGAGATGTGAAATTACTGCCTAAACTCTAGATTTCAGTTATAGACCTCTGGGTTAAAACTTTGACCTTCAGTACTCTCTTTTCTTCTATAGGATGATGGTTTTCCTTTGCACTTAGAGCCTATTATCAGCACTTAAGGTGCTGTCACTTTTGGCTTTCAGTACTTATGAATCTGACTACTTTAAAAGTACCCAGTTTTTATATCTGTTTCATACGGCCACATTTGAAAGCAGCATGAAAAGTCTGCCAGTCATAGAGAGGGGGAAGACACAGTTGTTAAAATATGGGGACAGCAACGCACAGTCTCCCCTTCCAACATTGGAAGTATGTAAGAATTTGGTGACATTTTCTAAAGCTGTACAAATATCTGAAGAGCACTTCTGAAGGAGTATGCCTCTATCTTGATGTTGAATAGGATAATTCTCTCAGAAACAGCACCTTTCATATTACAGATAGTATTTTTGATACATTATAAATATAAAAACCCTAATAATTCAGCTTTAAAGTAAATACGTTGATGGATTGTTGCTTCCCTCCTCTTGGTCTCTTCACTTTTAGGTGCAGATTGTACGTAGTGGTAATGTGCAGTGCTTGTCGTTCCCTCTGACTGTAGCCACCTTCTTCACTTCAACCTCCTGGGTGCTTTATGGCCTTCAGCTGAACGACTACTATATTGTGGTAAGACATCATGGATATGCACTTGAATTGATGCATTTATACTACCTGTAAACTCAACTTTCAACACTGTGTTAGGATTAAAATGATCATTTGTCTTTTTCTTCTTGCTTCATTGTGTTTTCTTCAGGTTCCAAACACACCTGGAATCTTCACCAGCCTGATCAGATTTTATCTATTTTGGAAATTTGCATCTGTCAATCAAAGTTCACCTTCCTATAAACCTGTGCAGATATGAGGTTGACAGCTGAGTGGGAAACCAAAAGGATGACAAATCTATTGACTTCATGGAAGACATGAAACAAAGCTTGTCTCATCTTTAATAGTATGAGATAGTTAAATGTTGGAAGAAACCTACTGAGTGACCAACATATAAAGTGTTTTGTTTACTTTTTGGGGAGGAATAACAAGGAGGACAGTTACTTATCTGAGAGTATATTTTCTGATGTCTTAAATACAGTTCAACTGTTACTGTTCTGCAGCTATTTGTTAGACATGTGAACACGTGTCTTCTGTCTGCGTCTTTAAGTGCCTTTTTCTAGGTAATCTTTGCCATTAAAGTAAAGTCCGAGCAATACTGGATGTAGGAGGCAAATATAAATTTATACGTGTTACTCAAAAAAAAATTAAAGGAGCACTTGAATAAGTTTTAACTTGGATTTTTGATTTTTGGTGTGTGTGTGTGTGTACCTGTCAAAAGGTTGATGTTTTTGGCTTCTACTGACTGTTGTTACGTCATTTTCATTCTCTTGAAATTACGCAGTATATGGTAGTAAAGATTTTCAGCGTTCCCTTAATTTTTTGAAATACTTTTGTGAGAGTTATATTGAAAAAGAACCTTTTTGTACAGAAACAAGAGCAGTCCAAGACTGCATACCTCTGCCAAAGCTTAACAGTCTTATTTCATAATATGGAAGAGTCCTTCAAAAAAATCCTGGAATCAGATCTGGAACAACTCCAAATATTAATTATTTCTAAGTTACGCTAAGCCTTAACACTGGTAAAAATTTTCATGGCAATCAGTTTATAACTTTTTGTGCAATCCTGCTAACAATCAGACAAACCCAACCAAAAACATAACTTCCTTAATTGTATTATTCCTTGGTGGAGGTAATAAATTTGTGTCACCACATAGTTCGGCAGGACAAACAGTACGATGCATTATTAGATAATGGAAGGTGCCAAATCAATATAATTTTACTATAGCCGCCAGTGATTGTTCTGTGCTGATTGCTGAGTTGTAGACAGAGTGGAGATGATTTTTTTTCTACTTGCCAAGGCTGTACTTGACCCTTTGAAGTAGAAGAAGTCATGCTTTAGTTTGGAGGTTTTGTTTTGGTTTCAGTAATGAGCTTACATGCATGTAAGGAGATAAGTGTGTATGATTGGAGTGGTAGTGGAAGAGAGACAAAAGCCTGTTTGATAGTGCAGCGGTACAAATGAGCTTGTTTGTGTGAGTATGTTGATTTAGTGAGGGCAGTGGTGGGAAAGGATACGCCAGAGGTTCTCATCCCGTGTGTGTGTGTGTGTGTCAGTGTCAGTCAGTATCTGTGTGAGTTGCACTGGCCTCTGTTCCTAAGCTCAAAGAGCCTGCCCCTGACAGAGAACACATACACAACAAGACAGTGTGTGCTGAAAAGTGTTATGCAGAGGCAAAGAGAAGACTGGAGGTGGGAGATAAATGAGCTACACTTGAAAGAAAGAACAAGAAAGAAACAGGGAGTAAATATAAGCAGTGGGTGAAAAAAGCACAGGGAAAAATGTGTAAGTGAGATAGAGGTTGTAAAGCCTGGAAAAAGAACAAAAGAATTTCAGGGAGAAATGGGTTGTAATTATGTGGCATAGTTCTTTAGGTCTTGTTTGCTACTGTTTGATGAAGAAATGCAATTAGGACACCTGCATATAGTCTCTTCACCCCTCCATGTGCTCTCTGATTTCCTTTTTTATTCCAATTTTTGACCTTTATGACTCAAATCGCAAAGTTTATTATTTTTTTGGCTTTGCATGCATATTGTCTGTCTGATCATTCTCTGGGAATTCTGTTTGTTTTTCTTGTCTTTGTTTCCTCAGTGCAATCGATATACAAATGAGGATAACAACACACAGTCTCTCCTGGAAGGCATTCATGGCATTGCTATTGATTGTACTTGCAGAAGGTGACAGAAGTATTTACACAAAAAATGCAAAAACAGCCTGCGGGAGAAGTTAACATCCTTCCTATGTTCCCAGATCTCCACATTTGGCCGCATATTGATTAATGTGAGTGTTACAGAAATGGCGTGACACATACCCCCAACCCCAAACAATAATGAAAAGTTCGAGGGGGTTTTCATTGCCATGCCGTGCTGTTCATAAAGCCATTCAGAATGATTAGATCTCCTTAAATGTAAATGTAACAATTTTTGCTTGTAAAATCACAATTGAGCATGTTAATATACACTATACAGACAAAAGTATTGGGCTAGACCTGAAATGAGATACATTCCACATGATCTTGCACGGTAGATCAAAATTTGTCATTACTTTTCTGCGTTTGTAATTTCATCAGTTTTGACAAGCTCCCCAGCACCACTGGCTGAAGTGCAATCCCAAAGCATGATAGAGCCTCCACAGTGTTTTATGGCTGACTGTAGACTCATTGTTCCACCTGTCTCCTGACCTCCTCCAAACACACTGATTTCAACCAAAAAAGTTCAAAATTGGTTTCATCACTCTATAAGATCTGTTGCAACTGATGTTCAGCCCAGGTCTTATGTAATTTGGCATACTTCAGCCTTTTGTCCCTCTTTTTCCCTTCCTGAAAAATGGCTTCTTGGCAGCCACCCTTCCAATGAGACTATTTTTGATGAGGCTTCAGCGAATAGTAGATGAATCAACCAAAGGACCAGATGCATCTCTTGGGTCCTGTGTCAGGTCTTTGCTGGTTTTTGCCTGTTTCCTAAGGACATGACTGTCACATACAGTCCATTTTCTGTAGTTTTTTTAGGCCTGCCACTTCTTTTGTCCTCCACTTGTCCAATTTCCTCCAATTTTTTAAGGATACATTGCATACCATGCTGAGATATGTCAATTTTTTTGCTAATAACTCTTTGAGAATCACCTTGTTAGTGCAAAAATACTAATTTATGTCTGGGTTATATTTGGTATTTTTTATAGATTTTTAAAGAAACCGGAACATTTCTATTAGCGAATTGCCTGAAGGTATAATTTAAAATTGATTCTTTGCAAAGTTTTCTGTTTTGTGTAGACTGGTTCAGCCCTTGTATTAAGTGCATCTTATGGTGGAACAATTCATAAGCCACTGTTAAATGACTTAACAGAAAAACCATTCCCCTGAAAATAGTCAGGTACAAGGACTGGACTGAAGTGAATAAAAAAGCAGCCAATGTCTAAAGAAAAACTGAAAGACTTTCAGAAAGACTGGAGAACTATTGCTCAAGACAACTTTAAAAACATTACAGAAAAGTCTGGCTCCTTGAAATCAAAATATAAGGAAATGAGGGGTGACATGAGACTTTTGTACTGTTTATTCCAAAGGAAACCTGTGACATGCAGACAAGTGAGTCAGAGTCAAGCAATAAGTGGGAGCCTTGTGAACAGAAATTAGTCATTTAGGTGAAAAAGGAAGGAGGGGTATCTGTAAAAAGATTAGTAAATGATGAGTCCTGAAGAAGATAAGCGAGCAAGGGAGGTTGTTTTTTTTTCTCTGTAAAAAAGAGATAGACATCAACAAAATTGAAGGAACAATGCATGGAGTCAGTGTGGCCAGACACACCCCTAATTAGAAACTGTGGCTTTGTTGTGAAGAGACGACGTGTTAAGTGCAAGGCAGGAAATCAAAACACAGACCTCAAGCTGATGAGTACACGTCTTTGGTCGACATCCAGATAGTAAAATGAGATCTATGTTTTGTGTATGGAGTGTGTGTGTGTGTGTGTGTGTGTGTGTGTGTGTGTGTGTGTGTGTGTGTGTGGAGTAGCTGTGATGAGGGGGGTAGCAGCTGAACAATGAGTACAAGTCACAAACAGGATCCCTCTGTTTCCTGACACAGAGACTGTCTCCTTAAACAACACACAAGCTGACTCCTGTACTTTTGCCCACGTCCTTTTAAACATAGGCGTATATGTAGCGACAGTATGTTGTGTCTTACACAGACACTCCCACAGCCTCTCCCTCACAAACACCATGTGTGCATTCAGATGTCTATTTTTGTCATTATGGGCAAATTCTGATCCATGAGTTTTGTTTCACCCGTAATTACACACAACAAAGTCTCTGCTAACGTGCAGTCAGCAGCCAGACAGTGTGCATACTCAGCATATAAACACACACACAAACACAAAGCATACACACAGCACACTGGGAGGCAGTCAGCAGCTTATACACTTTCTACCATCAGTAAAAGCACACCTGTCCCAGCTGCTATTCTGAAGAAAATAAGAGGGAAAAAGGAATGTGCTTCTCTCAGTTTTCCTGTCAGCTCCCCACCCTTCCCAGCAGTCTCTGTTGTTCTCCCCCCTTTACTTGTTTATCTAAATATTCCCATGGTCAGTTATTTTTCCTCCTTTTCTTCTACATTGGCATCTTATTTCTGTCTTTATCGGCTTTGTATTTTATTTTATCTTTCCCCTTATTGTCTCACATCTTTGTTTTCTTCTGCAGTTTGCTTTCTTCTGCAGTTTGTTTTCTTCTGCAGTTTGTCTCCTCCTTTGCACTGCACTCCTCTAAATTGTCTTGACCTCATGCTTGGATCACCTGCAGTGAAAGTCAGTTTCATTAATCTACCAGTCAACAATTTATATAGATTTCTAAAAGAAGTGCATACATCTACTAACCCAAGAAAAAAAGTCAGCATGACTATAAAAGTCACCAAATTAACAATTATACTGAATCTTTCTGTTATGTTTTATAGGTGTGCATGTATATGCATGCACTTTCCGTTTTGTGATTGCAGATGGTGGTGTAGGTATTTATGATGAACCATGTGCAGCAAGTGGCTTTCTATTCCCGGTTTTACCAGCTTCTCCACCTTGACTTTATAATCAGCGTTTTCTCCACGGGGCCTGGAGACTGCACAGCTGAAGGATTCACACAAGAACCTAATGCATGCATCATAGGTTGCACACAGAGACCACCTTTCTTCTTCTCACACAGAAAATACCATGCAAAACAAGTGACTCTTAAGCTCTTTCACTGTTTCCAGCAGCTGCTGGAAGACATTTGCTCTGTACTTTGAAGATTAACAGGCAGAACCTCCGGTGTGTCTTAAGGGTTTGAGTGTAGTTCGGTGTGTTCTGTTTCCCAGACTGTTTGTTTCTTCATTCTTCCTCCTCTTTCTCCCCCTCTTGCTTCTGCTGCCCTTCAAAATTTTAGCTGTGAGTGAAGTGATATGTGACAGCTAGTCATTAAGCTGTCAGAGGAGAGCCCATGGACCAAAACCCTGTCAGCATGGATGAACATACACATTTCACCTTTGATATAAATCATTTGTCAGGTATCCTCTTGTTTTACTGGCAGGACATATCTGAGACTCACCAGCTGTGCTTGACACCAGTGGATCCAACAACATACGTGTTATAACACAACATTTAAGTTAAGGCACATGAATTAAAGTTATGCAGTATTTATGTTTGCTGGATACAAAAGTTAAACAGGTATTTTTTATCTAGACAACATTGTACTATGTAGTAACTACAGCAACATAACAGGTTAGATATTGTGAAGAACGTGTTTAAAACCAAACCCAGCAGGTGCTATAGCACAGTTAACGACTTAATAAAGAGATAATGTTTTTCCAGTCTAAAAATGACACACTGGGACATAAATACTTGGAGAACCTGTGGGGCATTGGTCCTGTCTGGGCATGCTTTCTCATTTTGGCATCTATCCAGAAACCAGACATATCACAAATTTATGTGTCTGTGGTTTTGGATATGTTTTTCAATGGCTGCCTTAGAAAGTGAGCTAAGATTTAACTATGTGCATGCAGAATTCTGGGCAGGGACACACCAGTATGTTTTTGGTAAACCTACTATGCCAGCTGCGGAGATAATATTTGGTTTACAAATTTTTCGGTTTTGAAAAAAGTGTCAACCAGTTGGAACTTGTAGCTGTGTTTGGGGCTTGGGGGGGTGCTTGTTGGAGAAGAGTGTGTTGCAGGACACACACGTCCTCCATGATGTGCAGAGGTGCTGAGGAACTGGAGACACTTGTAGTCTGTGCTTGCATTAGCTAGTTTTCATAGCTTCTAGCACTGTATGAACATTTGAAAATTTGTAATATGTCATTGCATATGAAACTTATTTTACACAGGCATCAGTGCGTTGATCAGTTTGTTCAGTCAGCTCTAAATATGAAACAGATCTTTATCAACCCATTAAATATAATTGTTCCATACCAGATAATAACCTCAGATGGTCAAATTGGATTTTAACCAGCAGAAATTTTTATCTAAACCTTTATCATCGATATATGAAATATGTAGAGAAACAAAGTGGGAATCTTCTAGCCTTTAAGTGACTGAGTTGGGTCATTAATGACACCAGTCATATGTCCCCAGTCATGCTGTAATTGGGAAAATGTTTCCTACCATCCTACTTCTCCATCAGTTGAAGGACTGATGAGCTAATGCCATGGCAAGGTTTCTGTGTGTCCATCCATTTGTCCACAGTTCACAAGAATTGCTACACATCCTAGAGTATAGGTCAGATTTTAGTGCATAATGATCACTTTATGGGTCTTCACCAGAATTGTGCTCAAGGTCAATGTTGTAGTTGTCATTTTTATTGGCACATTTCCATTTTAACAAGACTCATGTTGTAATGTTCATGAAAATGAGTGGGTGCCCCTGTGCCATTAGGTTTATTTATGGTATAATAATGTCTTAAGATAGGTTAGGGCCAGTCAAGAACTAGGGCTGTTATCTTGGATATGACACTTTGCGAGCCTCCCTGACTTCTCAGTGGGTTTTAATTCTCATTAGTTTGTGCAATACAGCCAACACATGACAAGTGAACCTATCACTTTCTTTCTGTACGTCACAAATAACCTGTAAATTCTGTGGGATCATAAACCAGATGAGCTACTACGTCACTGACATTCATGTTTACAGTAACTGGCTCCATGGTCGGGAAAGGATAAACAAAAGTTGTGCGCGTGGTAATTTATAACACAAAAATATATGTATGTATTTTAAATATATAGACTTTGATTTAGTTGTATTTCGACATCTCATTTTGACATTTACAATTCTTCAGCTATTTGTGTAATTGAAATATTTTGAGGATTTGTGCACAAAATATTTTAAATCTAACACCTTTACATAAAAGATGTTTGTTAATATTTCTTTCAATCAGGAGTATGGAAGTAACAAAAGAGGAAAAAACACCCCAATTTTAATGACGTCGTTGTAATTTGTTAATGCCCAAAGTATTACAGAGAGTTCATCTGTTTTTTAGTCTTAAAATGACACTAGTTTATTGTAATACAAACATAACTTTAGTTTTAACTTTTACATTTTTCTAGTATTATTAATACAAAGTATAAATAGTGGTAGGTTGCTTTGAGCTCCCTTTTCCATAAACAACTGAGAATCATTTTTACCACATTTTACCACATGTAAGTTTTAGAATAGCTGTCATAGATAAAGAAAACAGTACTTTAAAAAGTATTTCTATATAAAATAAAATAAAATGGGTTGATTTCAGTGAATGTAATAGCTTGATTGATTACGTTTAATTTCATTGTCACCAGTTTCTGGTACATAATGTGGATGAGTTGTTTGTTCATCATTATCTTCCTTATTATCAGCAGGATTGTGTAATGATTCCAATGAATCATCTTACGCAAAGGGAAATCACAACAAATTTCTGTTGAAAATGAATGTGAATCATGAAACATGTTTTTTTATCTTTTATAGGGAGGAGTTTTGTCAGGTAAACACATAAACGAAACTGGGGCAGCTAAGAAATGTGAAGCTACAGGGCAGGAAAAAACTCCAGACAGAAGGAACACTTCAGTGTAACGCTTCAGTGGAGAGCAGGGTGGTGTTAATGTAGTTTTTTTCATTCTTGCTCCATTGGAGGTTTTCTTTCTCTTTCTGTTGTGTCCAAAAACAGAGAAACAGAGTGAGATTTATGTTGTTCCAGGTCTAACATGATGAATAGCACAAAGACTGGCTCAGATGAACCAAACAGAAGCTGAAAGCTCCTATTACCTTACTCTATCTGACATGTCATCACAGATTTGTGACCAGATAAGTCAGTGTTGACACTGGGTGCACCTGTTGCTGACTCTTCCTCCAAAAACAAAAGACAGGGCAACTAAACAAAGCAGAAGCAATGTTGCCCCCTAATGCTGACTTTATAATATTGCAAGCTCCTGAAGAAGAACTGGCTTGATTACAGCAGCTCACCTTATGACGTCAAAAGACAAAGACAAATGCAGGAAAATTCTGCTCTTACGTAATATGTGCTTAAGTCATCTACCTCTGTGGAAAATATCTTTGTCTATGGCTATCCTGTTAAAAAACAAATGTTGTGACTACAACCCAGCTCACTCACCTTGCCTTGTCTAGTGTTAACATGTTATAATACATCTGTTGAACTCTTTCCCCTGCTGTTGAGATCAGGTTCCCCCAAGGTGTGTCTTGGCTCTGTACAAACTTGGTTGATTATTTTTAAAGCCTGTGGCACAAAACACCCACTTTATCCATTTAAGCAGCTCTGGCACACTTGTCCTTACATGCAGTCGGGCACCGCACGCTATTAGAGGCAGTTTTTCCGTGACATTCAAACAAAGATGGTTTGTTTTGTATAATCCTTCATAGAGTGCTCTCCTGCTGTTCACAGTCAATCAAAATGTGACAACTTCTAATGCGGGCAAACAATTTAATCCGTAGTTGCATTTGGCTAAAAATATAAATTTTGGATGTAGGATGACAAGATTTCAGTTGATGAAGAAATATTTTATACCCAAGTGAGTTAATTTTTGAGATTCAAACTTTAAAGACAGAATGGCAAAATGTTAAGACTCATTAAAGAATATCATAGAAAGCAGTGTATGAATTATACTATTTAAAAAGAGATTCCTCCAGTATAATCAACTCTATGTATTGGGCTTTTTGCTATTTCTGGGTTGGATCCCCTTTTGCCTTCAGAATTATCTTAATTATTCTTGGTATAGATTCAACAAGAAGCTGGAACCATTCTTTAGAGAGTTTGGTCTGTGTTGACATGATAGTATCACTCAGTTGCTGCAGATTTGTCTGTGGCATATCCATGATGCAAATCTCCCGTTCCACCACATACCAAAGGTGCTCTACTGGATTGACTGCAGAGGCCATATGAGTACAGTGAACTCATTATGTTCAAGAAAAGACTTTGAGAGGATTTGAGATTTGTGGCACCATGCATTATCCTACTGTAAACAGCCATCAGAAGAAGGGCACACTGTGGTCATAATGGGATGGACATGGTCAACAACAATACTCAGGTAGACTGTGGCTTTTAAACAATGCTCAACCGGTACTAAAGAACTTATAGTTTGCCAAAAACATCTCAACACCTTCACACCACAACCATTGACACAAGGCAGGATGGATCCATGCTTTTATGTTATTTATGGCAAATTCTGACTATACCATCCAAATGCTGCAGCAGAAATCGAGACTCATCAGAATTTTCCCAATCTTCTTCTGTCCAATTTTGGTGAGCCCATGGAAATTGTAGCCTCGATTTATGTTCTTAGCTGACAGGTGTGGTACTCTGTGTAGTCTTCTGCTGCTGTAGCCCATTTGCTTCAAGGTTTGATGTGTTGTGTATTCAGAGAAGCACTTCTGCATTCATTGGTTGTAACGAGTGGTTATTTGAGTCACTGTTGCCTTCCTATCAACTCGAATCAGTCTGGCTATTCTCAACAAGGCACTTTTGCCCAGAGAACTGCAGCTTACTGTAAATTTTCTCTTTTTCAGACCATTCCTTTTAAACCCTAGAGAAGGTTGTGTTGGAAAATCCCAGCAGATCAGTAATTCTGAAATACTCAGCCCAGGCACTTAAGAGTCACTTAACTTTTCTTCTCCATTCTGATGCTCAGTCAGAGCTTCAGCAGATCATCTTGATCATGTCGACATGCTTAAATGCGTTGAGTTGCTACCATCTGACAGCCGTTAATGAGCGGTTGAACACATGTACTTAATGAAGTGGTTGGTGAATATATAGACACACAAACAAATTACAGCCTGTGGTTGGATATTTTGGGCACAAGTGACTCCATGTTACAGTTGTCATTCATTTATTGTTTTACTCTTGACATGATAGAAACATTCTGCCAGCAAGGCAAAATCTAAATCAGGAGGATTCTGATTTCTGAGATGCTACAGTCTAAAGTCATTCAAGTGCTGTGCTGGAACACAAGTAGTGGAGTCTAGACAAGTCAATTAAGACAGGACAGGATACACACATATGTACCACAGAAAGCATGAAAATCACAGCCAGAGCTCTCATACCCATACATACCTGCAAGAAAATCATATCAAAATACAGTCAGAGCCTGTCATTTTGAAAATATTACAATGTAAACTCTTTGCATTGAAATTATATATAACAGGAAATCAATAAATTAGCAACTATTGCAAATTATAGTGGGGGAAAAATAAAATTTAAAGTCAAGCACAGTTTACAAATTATGTCTCCTACGTCATAAGTCAATTTTCTTTACCCGATCATTTACGCTTAAACAATTAACCATAGTTAAACACTAGATAATCAGGCCATCAACATTTTTAACTTCTCAAAATGTATCACACTTACATGTATTCACATATCTGTGCCAACCAGCATAATGAGAAAGTTCCCTCAAAAAGTTTCTTTGATTTGTGGTATAATCAGAAACAAAGAAAAAAAGAAAAGAAAAGACTTAGGTGAGCATGATCACCCAGCCAAAATGCCACACAATTCTTTTGAAATGCAAAACAGCAACTATATAAAACCAAAATCAGAGCTGTTTATTCACTGATATAAGAGATCCTGATATAATCAGCAGCACTCTTAAATTCAACCACCCAAGAAAATTCACATTCTCTAATTCTGTTTTATATTCACCTTGTTGACGCTACATAAAATTTTAAGATAAAAAAAAATCAAGCATACAGTACATCTGAGTTGTTTTCACAAGGTGACAGTTATCTGCATATCTGCAAGTTATTAATCCTAGTTACACTTGCATGCAACTTTAATTGTCCAGTCATTCTGGGACAAAATTAGACAAGAGTAAAGGGAAAGCAGATTTTTGTTACATTGCAGACAGATTATTAGAGAGATTCTTCTGCTATAAAGGCGTGTGACTCACCCTGTGAACAGAATTCTGCATAGTCTAAAATCACTTTGGCCACAATGTCTTTAGAAACATTGCAAAGTAATTAAAAAACAAGCCAAAATCATTTCAGGCCAAGTGCAAATGCAAAAGAACATCATACATCTATAATCAGATCTCAAAAATCACACTGAAAAGAAAACTATAGCTGTATTTAGCAGTGACAGCAGTCAGAAATCAAAGTCTACCAAGATCATTTCACACTAAGCAGTGAATATAAGCCACCTTTACATGAGACAAACTTTGATCTCTGAGTGAACTTTGCCCACTAACTTTTTATTTACTTAGATTTGTTGCTCTTGTTTGGATGGTTACTCTCCGTGGTGGTGGCTCCTCAATGCTCCGGTTGGCCACAAGGTCCTGCAACTGCAGGGCTCCACCACCAATGAAACAAAATGCTGGACACACTGGAGCAGAACAATCCACATGTCCCTCCCATAGGATACGCAAAGAATGGGCATCATAGAAGGTGACTCGTCCTTTGTCGCAGTCCAGACACACTCCTAGTCGAGGTGGGAGAGGAGCAGTGTGAGGGTGAGGCATGCTACTATGGCTGCTACTGTGGGAATGCACCGCTCCCTGGCTCTGGCTGTCAACCTGGCTCTGAGTTTGACCGTGTCCTTGAGGAAGCAGGATTTTGCCCATGCCCATAGTGAGGAAGCAGAAGGGAGGGGAGTCCTGACCATCCTCTGCCCCGCTGTCATGGCCACTATCTGGGTCACAGCTGAGAGAAGGCAGAGGTGAAAGTAAAATTTGGCTGAATAAGAGGGAAATGAGACAATGAATATTTGCCAAACGTAAACAACTGCATATGGTATTATTATATTTTTATTCACTGCTTTTTCACCTTAGTTGCAATATAGTTTTATACTTCAGTTCTCCAGCTTTGTGCTCAATGACAGCACTTATACAGTTTCTTGACTACTCTCAATGTTGTTCACAGAAACAGCAAACACTATTAATGTCTGTGAAGTTTACAAGTTATTATGCTGCCCCCTTGTGGTCAGAAATATACTTACAAAATCAATTAAAGCTGATTTACTATATGTACAGTATGTAAGAAATGACAATGTGGGCTTCTATGCCCTTAAATAAAAACCAGATCTACTAATCTATACAAAAGTGGTTAATCCCTTTGGTTCCTAACTGTAGTTCACTGCATTAGAGTGTATATATGTGTTTGAAACAGACTTTGGCTGACTACTTTCAAGTTAATAGTTTAAAAAAGTAATATTTTGTTACCGCGGGCTGGCCATGTCCTGAGGGAGATGGAACCACTCTTGTAGCTTAGTCTCCTGCCCAACTCCTACCTGCAAATGAGACAAACACAAAGAAAGCATGTTTTTGTCACATCCATTGTGACACTGCATGTAATATAATGGTAATGTAAAAATAAATGTAAAACAAAAGTGGCATCAAACAGACCAACAAGACTTCCTCTCACCTTTACCAGGTAGGAACCAGGCTCTACGGAGCATGCCCAGTAGTGTCTGCCATGAGTGACAGCCAAGTCTGCCACCAGTAGGTCAGAAGTCAAGTGACAAGATGTGAGGGTGCGATCGGCAGCCTGCAGAAGGGAGAGACCTGGCACACTGCGGGCGTAGGTTTGGCCTTTACCCAGTGCCAACCGGTCAGCGTGCAAACCCCAGCGAGAGTCTAAGGAGAAACTCAAGACTGGTAAGAAGGATAGAGAGGAAGAGAGATGGCAAGAAAGGCAAAGGAACGGAGTCAGAAAGGAGGAAGGGTTAGATCCTGCAGCTTGGACAGCAAGTCTGAACACAAAACAAAAAAGGAGCTAAGGAGAGAATGAAACAAACACATAATAAGCGGCAAATCAAGAGAAAAAGTGGCTTTAGAACGAAAACAAGGTAAACAATAAGAGTAAAGAGTAACATCTGTTCTATGTATATATACATTTTCAAACAATTATATAATAACATTTTGGATTACAAGTTTTTGAACTATGTAGAATAACACCAAAAAGGGACAATGGACAAAATGCACCAAGATAAATGATTTTGGAAAGTGCAGAAAAACAGACCTGTGGCATGTAAGACAGAAGCAGAAATAGTATGACTGGGATGGCACTGGAATACAGAGCAAAAAAAGGAAAGCTTTTGCAGAAACTAAAAAAATGGGAATGGAGGAAATCAAGGGATGGAGAGAAAAGAAACACCAAGATTAGTCAGTCAGCTGAAAAATGACTACTGGCAATATGAATGCTGGGAAAAACATCTTTCTGTAAATTCATTTAATAAAATAGTCACAAGGTGAAGAGTATTTGTAGTGAAACAACTGATGATGAACTGATGATCCTACCAGGTGCTGGTGGAGTGTGGAGGTAAACCTCTTCACTGTACTCTCCAAAACCAGCCTTGTTGCACCCTCTCACTCTGAGCACATACACGCTGTCCATCTGCAGTCGATCAACCACAGCACTAGTCCCCTTCACTTCATCAAGGCGCTGCCATGCTGTGAAAGAATTGGGGGATCTGATGCCACCCCATGTGGCAGCAGCTCCTCCTGCTCTTCGTTGGTATTCAACAGAAAAGTGCCAGGCTGGAGCTGAATCCTGAGGGAGGCGCCAGCACAAAAACAGCTGGTCATAAGCTAATGTCTTCTGAGTGTCAATGACTGGAGCCAGCGGGGCTGTAAAGGAGAAAAGCCACATAGATACGCAGGTTACACTAGTGATTAACTTTAACTTGGTGTATATTGCAGGAAGAAAGAAGTTGATAGCCCACCTTGTATGAACTCTAAGCTGTTTATGAGTTTGACCTCTTTGGATGCATCCAAGTGAAAGTGTTTGAAGGAGGGATCAGCAGCAAGAGAGAAACACTGGAGATTTTCTATAGCCTTCACCAGCCTGGAGGGACACAATCAAAATAAATTACATTTTTAAAAAACTAAGGAAATTTAAAGAAAAGATAACGAGCTAAACTTTACTATTTTATTCTTCTTAAGTTCAGGATTCAGCTGAATAAGTCACTCTTTACCTGTTGTGTGTTATTCTCGCAGCCTGCACAAAGCAAGGTGGATCGGTCTCTTTGAGCAGCTCCTGGGTGTAGGCCATCAGGCCTGCCTGCTCCAACAGGCCTTGCCGCTCTAAGACCTGAGCGGACAGAGCCTCCTCCCTTCTGTTGCGGGATCCCTCCAGGGCCAAGGCCAAAATCCCTTGACGCTCGGCTACAGCCGCTTCCAGCTCTTGGATACAGCGAGTCAGATGCTGCAGAGCCACAGCACTGTTGGCCTGCAGAAAGAGAGAAAGAACACAAAACAGCAGGAAAGAATGAGGAAAGATTGAAGAGACTGTTGCTAGTGAGGGAAAAATCTGATTAGGAATGGCATTTACAAAGACACTGACATATCTATAACAAACACAGAAGAGTGCCATTACATTTGAGCCATATGCCTCTAGAGGGCCCAGTAATAATAACTGTCCTCTGAGTTGCAGTTGTAGTTACCGCTAAGAGGTAAGTTGGACTCATGTTGGATTCCTGCTGTACTGAAGCATGACATTTCGTTTCGTCTCGTCGTCTACCGCTTTTCCTGGGGTCCGGGTCGCGGGGGCAGCAGTTCGAGCAGAAAAGCCCAGACTTTCCTCTCCCCAGCCACCTCCTCCAGCTCTTCAGGGGGGACACCCAGGTGCT
>VUQH01038735.1:0-11053 GCA_015106775.1 Etroplus canarensis | reverse complement strand
CTGCTGGAATAGCTGCAGGATGTGGTTTAGCATCGTCTTGCTGAAATATGCAAGACGTGGTCTGGAGGGGAGCAGATGTTGCTCTGAAGCAGTGGTTGTCAACCTTTTTTGGCATGCCCCAGTTCAGAATATAAAAGTTCCCACCCAGTGCCCCAAAAATGTATCAATCACTAACAATAACTTTCCAAAAAAAATTAAATCTACCCAATTTAGTTTCAGATCATATTTTATGTCTGGGGCTCCACCTGCAGAGACTTTTGAGAACCACTGCTCTAAAACCTGTATCTACCTTTCAGCATTGATGGAGCCTTTCCAGATATGCAGGTTGCCAGAACCATAGGCACTAATGCACCCCCATACCATCAGAGATGCTTTGACCTGAGTGCTGATAACAAGCTCTCCTCTTTAGTCCAGAGGACGCAGCGTCCATGATGTCCAAAAAGAATGTCAAATGTCCATTGGTCTGACCACAGAACAGTTGTCCACTTTGTCTCAGTCCATTTTAAATGATCTTTGGTCCAGAGAAGATGGCAGCGTTTCTGGATCATGTTCACATATGTCTTCTTCTTTACATGATGGAGCTTTAACCTGCATGTGTGGACGGTGCGGCCAGCTGTGTCCACAGACGATGATCTGTGGACGTGTTCCTGAGTCCATGCAGTGATTTAATGACAGAATCATGTCCGTTTGTAATGCATGATTGATGATATTATGTACCCTAGATGATGGAAGATTCAAAGTCTTGAGCAACATTATTGTGAAATTGCTCCACAGTTTGTGGCAGATTGCTGAACCTCTGTCCATCATTCCTTCTGAGAGACTCCGCCTCTCTAAGGTGCTCTTTTTATACCCAATCACATCACTGCCTGCTGCTGATTAACTTCATTAGTTGCCACATGTTCCTCCAGCCGTTTCTTTTTAGCACCACTTACTTTTCCAGCCTTTTGTTGCCGTGTCCAACTTTTCGGAGACGTGTCGCTGCCGTCAGATTCAAGATGAGTGAGTATTTTTCATCAAACAGTAAAATGTCTCACTTTAACATTTGAAATGTTTTCTCTGTTCTTTTGTGAATAAAATATTGGTTTTATGAGATTTGCAAATGATAAAAATGTTATTTGTGTAATTAGAAGTCTATTCTACTTCTTCAAAGACGGAGCTGCACATTATATTAACACATTCGTTCATGTTTACATGCAACGTGTTGTTGACAAGCTGTTATTCACATAAGATTGCTTAAAAAGAATTCTTTTATTTGGGTTCAGCAGTGGTCACAACAGATGAATCATTGTTCTCTTGTCTGTGTTTGTTGTAAAAATTGAAAACCTCAGTAAAACCCCAGAGATCTTTGCAGACATCTTCAAATAGCAACTTTGGACTGAAACTCTTTCTGGATCCCTGTGGGTCTGGCGGGTTTCCCCTCAGTCTGTACTCATGTCCAGCCACCACACAGTTCACCCGGGGGAGGCCATCGTATCTCACAAGAAACTGGCTACAGCTGCTGATATCTAAAGTGGCAGAAAGACGAAACAAACAGGAAGTTCCAAGAAAACACAAATGCAAATGTAGTTATTTAACCGAATCGGCGCTGCTGGCCATCTCCAGGAGGTGGAAAACTTACAGCGTAAGCTGTTTTACAAATGTTGTGAAAGCTGGGACAGAAATCTCAAGCACCCTTTTTCTGTTGTGAGGAAATGGTTTTACGGAGACACAAAGTCCACAGCAGGAGGGGGACAGGAGACCGCTATCGACTTCCTGTTTCCTGCCCGCAACCTTTACAGTTCCCAAAAGTTATTTTCATGAATAAATGCAACCGTAAGATAAGAAAAGCATTCGCTTTAAGGAACTGAAAAGCTATTTCTTTCTGCTAAAGTGAAACGGCTGCATGTTCTTGTGGAGGGCAGTTACACAGATTCCCCATAATCAACTGCTTGACATAATCTAATTTGGTACTGGTAGCGCCACCATGTGGTCAGAAATTATTAATCGAACTTGGAAAACATTTTTGGAAATTGTCTTTGCAACTGTGAGTCATACAAGAACAATTCCGATTTGGATTTGGGATTCTGAAGAGCTTAGCATAGGCCACACCATTATTGTGAAACATACATCTGACTCCACATTCTGCATATTTCACCCAGACGTAACCAAACTGTGCTTCTCACCAGATCACCCAAAGCATGCCGGCATATTTGATTTGAGCTATCATAAGGTACTGTGCAAAAAACCCATTGCTTTATAATTTGACTTTCTCCTCATTTTATGAAGTCATCTTTAGTAATAGTTCTCCAGGCTTTCTGTAGGTTTTCAACAGTCTTCTTCAGAAGTTGGCTGGATTTCACTGATAACAGACAACTTCCAAAGAACCAATTTATTTCACTGAATCTATGAAAAATGCCAAAGATACCACAGTTTGACAGGCAGAAAACAGGATTTTTGCACCAACAAGGTGATTCTCAAAGAACTGTTGGCTGAAAACGTGGCATGGTGTGCAGTGTGTCCTGAAAAATGTGAGGAATCTGGACAAGTGGAGGACAGAAGAAGAAACAGCAGGCCTAAAAAAAAACCTACCTACAGGGAATGAACAGTATCTGAAAGTCAGGTCCGTTAAAAAATAGGGAAAAACTCCAAGCAAAGACCTGACACAGGACCTGAGAGATGCATCTGGACCTTCGGCTGATCCAGCTACTGTTCACTGAAGCCTCATCAGAAATGGTCTCAGTGGAAGGGTGGCTGTCAAGAAGACATTCTTAAGGACGGGAAACAGGGAGAAAAGGCTGAGCTATGAAAATGACTCAAGAACTGGGCTGAACATCAGTGGGAACAGGTCTGATGGAGGGATGGTTCAAAATTAGAAGTTTATGATTCAGAGAGGTCAACAGTGAGTGTCTGCAGCCATCTGTAAAACATGGTGGAGGCTCTGTCATGGTTTGGGCTCCATTTCAGCCAGTCGTGCTGGAAATCTTGTCAAACTTGATGGAATTATGAAGACAGAACAGTAGCATCAGACATTGACCTACCATGTAATACCATCTAGAAAGCATCTGATTGGCAGCAGCTTCATGTTTCAGCATGACAGTGATCCCAAACACAGTAAAAGCCTACCTGGATAGAAAAATAAAAACACTATCAGTCATGGATTGGCCTCCCCAGAGCCCAGACCTCAACATTATTGAAGCAGTGTGGGGTCATGTTGACAGAGAACAGAACAAAAGGCAGCCAACATCCAAAGAAGAGCTTTGGAATGTCCTTCAAGAAGCCTGGAGAACTATTCCTGAAGATGACTTAAAGACAGAAAGCTTGGCTCAGAGAGTTCAGGCTGTGCTGGAGAATAAACCAAATATTGACTTTAAGCTGCTTAGAACTGTACAAACTGTTTTGCTTAATGTCCTGTATTTACATTTATGTTTGGACATTCTGTTTTTCTAAGATGCAAAGAAATGATGGGTATCTCCAAATTTTTGTACAGTACTGTATATCTTTCTGTGACTAACTGTGAAAGCTTTGTGGGCATGTCTTTCTACAACTCTTGAATGCCTCATTGAATTTCAGACCATGTTCAGTTCAGGTGTACAAACCAATAGAACGGCAGACTCTTGGGCAGTTCCCACTGCAACGTACTAAAGAACAGAATTCTGCAGAGTTCAGCCAGCTCATAATTTCAGTCATGAACCTTTTCTAAACAAAGCTGACTATGACTTGAGCAGTTCCCCCTGGGATTTATAAAGTATTCTGTTTCTGATTGTGACTATTTGACTGCAGTCACTCCTGAAGTGATTTACTTTCTTTTTGCAGAGGTGGATAAAGTCAGATCTTGATATTAAAGCTTCCAATGAGGTAAATGTACGGAAAAATAATCCCTGCAAACCCAAAGCTCAGGCTTCACAATGCTCTGTAAACAGTTTGTGATGAGCTGACGTTTTACGGAGCGATGAGCTAATGCCGCGATGACGTGTCCGTCTGCCCATCTGTCCACAAGTCTCAAGAATCTTTTCTTCTCCTAGAGTACTGCTCAGAATTTGATCAAACGTGCACACAATGATCACTTGATCTGCCTTCACCCAAACTGTAATCAAGGACGTTTTAGATTTTCACAAGACAGTATTGGTCTGGATTGTAATGTTTATAAAATTAGTCCATTTACCCTAGTAATAGCACAAATGCTATTTTAGGCTTATTTATGGGATGATGCTTTGCAACCAGGAGGAGACAGAAGCCCAGCTTTGAGGGGGCACAAGCCAATGTACTCCTAGCCTGAGGTACCATCAGGAAGGCCATTCAATGTCTCTCCCAAATCACATGTGGATTGATCCACTGTGGAGACCCCTTTGGAAAAAGGGAGAAGCTGAATGGACAGTGGGTATGGAAAGTTGGCACAAAAAATGAGACTACGATAAATTATTTCAAAACTTTTTCCACTTTTACTGTGACACATAACCGGTACAATTCAATCAAAAAAGAAACAACTCTTCAGTGTGTTTGGGTACACACCTGCCATCAGTTAAAGTGACTCTGATTCACAAATAAAGTTCAGCTGCCCTCGTAGGATTTTCCTGACAGTGACTCAGTTCCTACAGTAAAGCCGTGGTTCCCAGAGAGCTGACAAAGCATCAAAGATCTTATTGTTCAAAGGTTTCAGTTGGGAGAAGGGGACAAAACATTCCCACAGCATTACATATACCATGGGACACAGTGAAGACAGTCATCAAGAAGTGGACAACATATGGAACCACAGTGATGTTACTGAGAACTGGACGTCCCTCCAACACTGATAGAAAGATGAGATGAAAGCTGGTCAGGGAGGCTGAAAGAGGCCTACAGCATCATTGAAGGAACTGCAGGAAGTTCTGACAAGTCCTGGTTGTGTAGAACATGTGACAACAATCTCTTGTATTTGTCATATGTCTGGACTATGAGGTAGGGTTGCAAAACGGAACCCTTTTCTTACCAAGAGAATTATCCAGGCCCAGCTAAATTTAGCAAAAATACATCAGGTCTCACAAAAGCATGTGGGAAAATGTGCTATGGGCTGATGAAACCAAGGTTAAACTTTCTGGTCACAATTTCGAAGGGTATGTTTTGTGCAAAAACAACACTGCAAATCACCAGAAGAGCACCATAGCCACAGTGAAGCATGGTGGCGGCAGCATCATGCTTTGGGCTTCAGCTGGAACTGTGGCTTTAGTCAAGATGGAGTTTTGGCCTCAGATATCTGCTACAAAGCTAAAGCTGAAGAGGAGTTTCCCCTTCCAGCACCACAATGACCCTAAGTGTACATCCAACTCAACGGGAGAATGGCTTCAGCAGAAGAAAACGAAAGTTTTGGAATGACCGGGCCAGAGGCCAGACCTAAAGCCAACTAAAAAATCTGTGGGATGAGCTAAAGAGGGCTGTGCACAAGAGATGCCTTCACACTCTGACAGATTTGAAGCACTTTCACATGGAAGGTTGGGAAATATTGTTAAGTCAAGATGTGTCATACTGTTAGACTCCCTCCCACAAAGACTGAATGCTGTAATTAAGGCAAGAGCTGCTTCAACAAAGTATTACTTTTAGGATGTGCACACTTATGCAACCAGCTTATTGTACATTTTTTATCTTTTATATTTTCCCCAAACAGATTTGTTACTTTTTCATTTGAATTGTACAGATTATAGGTCACACTAAAGGTGGAAACGTTTTTGAAATGATTTATTGTGGTTTGGTATTTTTGCATCAGAAAAACCTTTTATTGTAATATGGGTGTGTTCACTGTATCTGTAAAGTCTGAAGTTAGGTTAGGACCATGACGTAGCTGTAGCTCCTGTTTTTAAACTCTGAGGTCAGTTTGCAGTGTTCCACTTTCACTGTTCCCATCCTGTTGGCAGAATTTTACTTCTCTTCCTTTAGACAATAGCCCTGCTGCTAATAGTGCTGTCATAGCTTGAAATATCACTTTGCCACATGCATTGCAGTATACATGTAGCCTGTTAGCTCGTGATGATCATGATCTTACACTGTTAAAAATAAAAGTTCTTTTAAAGGTTCTTGGACAACCTGAAGGTTTCTTGTGAGTCAGAAAACCTGAATATCCAATTATCCTGGCTTTAAAGGTTCTCTGTGACACTAACAACCACCTGACAGCTTCAGGTGTTAGTTTAGTGTTCACCATTAGGGGTCGCTACAGTAGGAATAGTTTTTGGCAGCCCCCCAACACCTTCCCCGTCACCCGGATTAACAAAGATCTGTGCCAGTTGTTGGGGAACCAGGACAATCTGGTGAAAAGTGGGCAACTGGAACAAAGGCAAGGTCCACACGGACAAGAGGCGGAATACTCGGGACAGTGACCCCCAGACTGGCAGATTCAGCAGATTCCAGGAATGACGTCTGAGATCTCTGACATTCTGGTTATACATTTTGGCTGTTGAGGACAAAAACACAAGAGATCAAATTAGAAGACAAAAGACAAAACATAAGGAGAAAACAGAAAGTACACTCAGAACGTGAGTTTTTACCGCTGCTATCATCCTGTTGGGTTTGGAGGGTGGTGGAGTTTATATTGATCAGGGTTCTCTGGGTGACCTGGTTTACTGGAAGTGCCCTGCAGAAACTCGTTGTGTTGTAAAGCTCTGGCCCTCAGCCAGCACCTTTGACACCCTTGATAGATTTTAGTTCCGTGACGGTTATCATTGACTAACTTTATAGCTTGAATTTTAACAAAGTGAAAGTAAAATCCACACGCAGATGTCAAATGAAATGGTTGCGCATTACTAATCCTCATTGTCTTGGGCCATGCATGAGTCACATTCTCTCATATTCAGAGCTGCATAAAACAATAGGGGGAAAAATAGACGTTGACCATAGCCTGGGTTTATATTCAAACACTGTTTGGATTGGATTTCATGGAGAATGTCCCATGTGGGTCTTTCAGATTTAGTTTGAAAGTATAATGTAGATCCTTTTCCATCCACACGTCCTTGGGAAGGTCTCTGTGAATTTATTTGGACTGGGTTTTGATGCAATAATTAAGTGGACATATTCTGCTTTTCTCATTTCTGTTCATAAATCTCCTGTTCCAGCAGTGGGCGCTCATAGTGAACAAGGTCGGTGCATGTACAGCTAATCCCTGTGAGCCAAAACCTCAGGCCCTCAATGCTTAAGTCCACTTCCAGAACTATATAAACGCTTGATACAAGCTCCACCCACATGCCGTTTAAATCTTCTGTTTGCCAGGAGCAGCCAATCAAAGAAAGTTGGCTGAGAGGGGGAGGAGGTAAAACAGCTTTCAGGCAGAGAGTGAGCTGAGCGGCTGTACCAAGGCCCAGACTAAAATATATAAGGATTATTCTGAACTGTCAGTCATGCAAAGCTACTGTATCGGAGTCTAAAAACAAAATGGAAAGCTGGAAAAAAGAAGAATACTCCATTTATTTAGCTTTATGTGTTATGTTCAAAATCTGAAGGACTGTGGCACCATCACACAAAGAGGACAGCAGGTTTGTGTTTCCCGGTAGCTATTGCCAACTTACTCCAGACCAGCAGCAGTGCCCTGTGGCGGGGCCACCTCTCAGCCTGAGCTGTCCCTCTGATGGACACATTTCTAATCCTGTCCATCCTGGTCACTCCCAGTGAACATCTCATCACCTCCAGCGCCACCTCCTGTCTTTTTGTCAGTGCCACCGTCTCCAAACTATACATCATAGCAGGTCTCACTACCATCCTGTAAACCTTCCCTTTCTCTCTTGCTGCTATCCTTCTGTCACTCATCTCCACCCACTCCACCCTGCCTGCACTCTCTTCTTCACCTCTCTTGTGCTCTGCTGCTTTGGATGGTTGATCCCAAGTATTTAAACTCATCCACCTTCACTACATCTAATGGAAATCATATCTGAAAAGTAAACATGTATTAATTAATACATTAAACAGCAAAAAATGCATGATCTTCTCGGCGGGGGTGAAAATCAACACTGGTCAGAGTTTCCTTTCAGCCTCTAGAGGGCAGCGGAAAAAATAATAAAAATTAAAAGAGTGGTCCGAGACTGTATATCTACACCATCAGCCCTATCTCATAGCGCTGAAGAGTCCTTTGGATTTAGATTTGAATCAACTTCAAAAGTTCTTCACTTCTCAGCTGCGCCATGAAATTTTCATGCTAATCCATCGGTAAGTATTTGAACAAACAGACAAACAAACCAAACCAAAACATAACTTCCTTGGCGGAGGTAACTAGTGACCAAGAACATAAACCGATCATGTGTTTACAAAGGTCACAGATAGAGGCTGGCACTAAATAACAAGATTTGTGCTTCTTCAGCTAACTTCGGGGTTAAGTCTGGGTTTTCAGTACAACAAGGGCGGTTTATTTCTTAAGCTTAATTTATGCTTAAATCGAAGTAGTAGGTAATCACAAACCCTCACGTCATGACTTCTCCAGCAATATAAATATGCATCGTGTTGACACGGACTACTGCAACTGTGATTGGCCAGTGTGGTACTGTCGTTTTCTTCTACTTGTTTCCAGCTACCTCTTGACTACATATTTAAAAATCAACTCATCTGTTTTCTCCGTAGAGGTTCGTTCATTATGAGCATCTGCTGTTCAGCGTTTCTCGCCTCCAACTTGAGTAGCATTTCATTTGCTGTAGTCACCATCGTCTCACATAAACACATGAAGTATAAATAAGAAGCGGTACTGGCACCCTATCGCCAACTAGTGTCTTGGCAGTGAATTGAAGGGCAACGCAGGCACACTTCACAGAAGCATAAATGCTGGTAAAGGCATCAGCTGCTACATCCGAGGCTCTACATTGGGGCGGCTGTGGCTCAGAAGGTAGAGCGGTTTGTCTTCCAACAGGAAGGTTGGCGGGTTGATCCCTGGCTTCTCCAGTCTACATGCTGCAGTGTCCTTGGGCAAGACACTGAACCCCAAATTGCTCCCAGTGCGTGATAATTAAATACTCTTAAAGGCATAGAATAAATCAATGACTTTAGGAAACTCAAAGGCAACAGTTAGTTGGGATTATTTCTACTGGACCTGACAGCTGAAAGCTTAATCTGATGCAAAGAGCTGTTTTAAAACAGAAAGTGAACCAGTCCCAACGCTCCTGTTTGACGGCAGGATGTCTAAGTGACATGAACTGGCAGACGTCCTCTCCTGTCAACCGCCAACAACTTGAGGTTTCTGCATTTTGTTGCGAGCGCCTTTTTGCAGTTCAGATTGCATCAATGAAAACAAAACATTTGTCAGGCAGGGAACCAAATTGTGAGTTTCATTTTGATGCGCAGTGCATCTTAAAGTCACAGATAGGCAATCTAAAGTTTGTAAATAAGGTTTTCGTGTAAACCTTGAAATATACACCGAGTCCGAGAAATGAGGGATTTCCTGGAATTCTATCTTTCCAACAAGGAAATATTCAGATGTTAGAGTTGCTGTGCCTCAGGTTTATGGGTGAGAGTTTCTTGATAAACATCATTGTGATTGCAGGAAACATGTCATCAGAACAAGTGAAAGTGTCAGAAGATCGGTGTTCTCAGCCAAGGGGCTTTTGCCGTGTCAGATCAAGGTTAAATGGAAGTTTTCTAAGAGGGGTTTACGTGGTCTTCAGAAACACGTTGTGGTCCTACAACTTTCCAAAAACAAAAATGACATGAATTGTTTTACATGTTTGTTTTTATTCTGACTGAACGTAAACAGAAAATGGCTGTCTGGAAAGTCCATTTTGCCAACGCCATAGGGGATTGCGGTCTGGGGATAGGTCTGCTTCCTGGGTTACCTAATCTTCCATCAGTATCTTTTTGTGTGCTTCTGATTTCCCCAAATACCACGGTAGAGGAAGGGAGTGTTAAAAATCATCATGGCCAAAAGTGACTCAACCGACACATTAATGGGGAATACACCAGGTTGAAATAAACCAGAATGACCTTTTAACCCTGTTAAGACTAAGCCCATCACATGCTTAACCCTTACTCTATGTGTAAGGAAGAAAAAGATTTTGGTCTATAATCCAGAAGGTTGTTTGTTTGTGTGTTTGTTTGTTTTGTCTCCTCATCACAAAGACTTCAGGAAATGATTTTCAAAAGCTAAAAATCACATTCTGATATCCGAGGGTTGATGATCAGGGATTAGGCTTATCAGTGATGACCTAGACTTCACTGGGCCAGCTAAATACAGTTTGCTAGCTGTGAAAGCTTAATGTGAAGGCTAAGCTGTCAATTTACTGGTCCGTATACGCTATGTGGACAAAAGTATTGGGTCACCTACACATTACAGCTATGCAAGCCTTTTTGAAATCCTATTCTGAATTCATAGGCATTAATATGGAGTGGGTCCCTTGCATCTTAAACAGCTTCCACTCTTCTGAGAAGGCTTTCTACAAGATCTTTTAGTGTGGCTGTGGGAATTTTTGCCCATTCATTCATTGGCTCACTATCTCTATTCTAGTTCCTCCCAAAAGTTTTAGATGGGGTTGTTGCTGGTTCCGTGTGGGCCAGTCCCAAGTTTTTCCACTCCAAACTCACCCGGACTCGTCCATCAGACTGTCAGATGGAGAAGCATGACTGGTCTCTCCACAGGACATAGCTTCCGTTCCGT
This sequence comes from Etroplus canarensis, assembly GCA_015106775.1. Classification (NCBI taxonomy): domain Eukaryota; kingdom Metazoa; phylum Chordata; class Actinopteri; order Cichliformes; family Cichlidae; genus Etroplus; species Etroplus canarensis. Next base: position 486 of record VUQH01038735.1, on the reverse strand, counting down.
GCTCCAGAGTCCAGCGGCCACATGCTTTCCATCACTCCATTCAACGTCCAGCAGTGTTGTTTGGTGATGTAAGGCCTGCATGCATTTGCTTGATGATGAAGCTCCTGATGCACAGTTTTTGTGCTGATGTTAATGCCAGAAGAGGTTTGGAACTCTGCAGTCACTGAATCAACAGAGCACTCTGACTTTTCCACACTCTGCTCCTCAGCACTCGGTGACCCCGCTCTGTAACTTTACGTGGTCTGACACTTGGTGGCTGAGTTGCTGTGGTTCCTAAATGCTTCCATTTTGCAATAATCCCACTTCCAGCTGATGGTGGAATATCTAGGAGGGAAGAAATGTCACCAGCTGTGGCATCCTGTTACAGTACCACGCTGGAATTCAGTGAGCTCTTTAGAACCACCCATTCTTTCACTAATGTTTGTAAAGGCAGACTGCATGGCTAGCTGCTGGCTTTAATGGGACTGAATCAAACACCTGGGTTCA